>CM030373.1:30512613-30640123 GCA_003604175.2 Clonorchis sinensis | reverse complement strand
CCAGCCGACGTACAACCATGAACTGCACATATATAGGGAGCAAAGGATAGCAAAGTTGGAGGTTTCTAACAGTTCAACAGCTTTTTATTTGGGTTCTGTGAGCTATGAGTGGACAAAACAGAGGCCAGAATATTGTGCACCACGATAGCAGACTGAAAAACATGTTCTCGGAAATTTAGTCACATTTGATTTAGTTTAAAACCATACATTTATGGTACAAAACACGGACTGGTGTTGATAATCATAGCGTAGAAATCCAGAGACATGACCTGCCTAATTTACGCGTATAATCAAGAAGGAAACTGAACTTTGTGAGTTCCATCAGGATGGGCTCACAAAGAATCCAGTTGCTCAATTCATCGCAGTTAAACTATGCCACAAGGAGGTGGGCAAGAATTGATAAATGTCTCCAAAACGCTGCATAACGGAATTTGTGACTGCCTTGGTTCCAGTCACTTTGGGCTTGATGGAGCCTCACGGTCTTACAGCTAGTACTCTACATCTCACGTCACATCACTTAGCGGGAACGGGCGATTCTTTATCCGAGGGTGAAAGCAAGGATATAGTTGCTTGCGCACAGGAAGCATGATATTACAACAAGAAACAATTTTTGGAATGATGCCCTTGCGATTTCCTTGGACGTCAGGTGTTTTTGCGACGAGGAGGTGCCATGCACGCATTTACACCCTCAAGAGTCTACCTATTCGCATTTGACCTAGTTTTCTCTTGTTCCGCTGGATGTCCGCTAACACCGAAAACTTCCGATTCTGAAAATCTCTTCAGCACTGTGTTGGTAACACACTGTTGGGCTTTCAAGTATTACCCTGACTTATTAGGACATGTTCAAAACGATCCTGCCAGTCGTTTGTTAGAGGGGATCACGCATAAGCATTATCTCCATGGGTTTTTCCCATTGACTCTGGTGTACTATCCCAAACACAGCTGACACAATGCACGTCTTGAGTTGTTTCACCTGTCGACCAGTCAGTTGGTGCATGTGATACTTGTTTGTGATTGGACAACTTCGCTCTGACAGCTGCTTGTGTTCCATCCACGTGATTGGTTGGTTGCCCTATTGCTTCGTGTCGCACGCGCTTGTTTTGTAGGGAAGAGGATCGTTCCGCCTGGGATAGGTGTTATAGGTGTCAGGCATAGGTGTCATAACACAATCGCGCATCTATCCCGTGATCGCTGTGTGCCCTATTCGGACGAACAACAATCCTCAGAATCAACTTTTCATCAAGTTATCCCAAGGCAGTCTCATCTAACTAGCCTCCGCTGACCAGTCGGACTGTATCGGTTTGATTGCTGCTCCATCTTAGAACAGTAACAAATTGCCAAATAGATCACCGCCACCTGAAAAGACACAAGAAGGAAGATGTACAATGACTGGCCGAAACACATTTCGCGATCAAACCATGGATGAGAACGATCGATACGCAAGAGCCGGAAATGCGCAAATAACATTTTTCGTATTTCTCTGCTCAGGGCATCGGTTCGTCGAGGAGACGCTTCTAGCAAACGGGTGGTTATGGATTGCTTTGCGGTTCAGAATCCAGAAGCCATATAAGCGATCGCGTTTGATAGCCAAAGCGTGGGGGAAAAGACTGTCCAATAGCCAGGACTCTTGTCACACCGATGCCATTGCTAGAATTTGCTGAGAGTGAGATTGCAGTGGTCTACACCGTTCACTGGTGTGGATTAGCTAATCTTGAGATAGTCATGATTTGCCATGTTCCGAAAGGGTACACATGCAATTTGGCTGATCTAAGAGGAGAAGTTTCCAAAAACACCAGCCGGAACATCGGTGACAAGCGTAGGAACTCACCACGGAAAAAGGACAGATGGAGTATGACGGATAAATTCTGTGCTGCGTGCTAGGAGAGGTCCCGGTGACACAATAAGAATTTCGCACTGTGTCCGCTGTTTCAGGAGCTGTCAGGCGTCACGCTTGATGTTCTCATTACTCATGTTGGTTTCTGAACGACCCCGGATAATGAACCTCAGACCATCCCTAGCTCGTCTGCAAATTTGAGCTTCCAGATTTCGAGCTGCTAGTTGTCAGCACATCATTTTTTGACTGTGTATCGTCTACTTGGAGTAATGTGTTCAGGAAAAACCTACGGCCATCATTCGAATGGCCCTGTATATAATTTGTTGAAGACATATGAACAGAACTGCCCTTCTGTCCGTGAGCACATGTTACACGAGGCTCTTCTCTGCCTACCATAGACGGTCAAGACGTCTATCCGAATTAAACATTCAAAACCATCTAGACTGTCTTTCGTGGAAACTATTAGACGCCTAATCTGGTGGAACCCCGTGAAAACCTGCATTACTCTTTTGATGCAGAGTTATTTGTTTTCGGAAATACAAATCACGTTGGTGTAAAATCCACCGCACTTTTTAGGAAGCCAAAAGGAGCATAGCTAAAAATGTTACTGGGGTGGGATTGGCTTTTGTAGGTGACGGAATTGGCACTCGAAATTTAGCGCCACTGAAAAAGAACGCAACATTTTGCGTAGTTTTACACGAGTACGTTCGAACCTTATAGTGAACGTTCGCAGGCTGTGATCCACGTGAATCAAGTACTTTAAAACAGTTTTTTTAAACACGAACTTGGGGGTATGGATTCATTCAACTACCGGTCGGGGGAAAGCTCTTCATTGCGCATTCCCTTGTCAGCAAACACGGACTAAACAGTTACAGGTCATTAGACAGGAGGGTATATATCTCATATGCACATAGTCTTTAGAAACTGAACGTTCTCACGTTTCCTTTTGAACTTTCCTGGGTATTCATTGACCATTACACAATAGTTAACGAACACTCAAAACGGTTCCACAATTTCTGCATTAAGCCTCACTTCCCATCAGATGCGGGACGCAGCATGGCCACTAACCATAAACTACTCGCATGGTTCACCAGTAGTATAGACTGTTACACCACTTAGTTATTTTGAGTACTTCGCTTGCTATTCTCATTATCTAGTTTGATGCACTGCTTGATCATCACTTACCTGTGTTCTCCAACTGGCCGTGAAAGTGTTCCCACCTGTGGATGTGTTACAAAACAAGTAAGCTGGTCTCAACGAAAGCACCACTCGATGACCTCAGGAACACCAGACGAATTGACTCCTACAGGAGGTGTATTCATGTGCAGGTCAATTTAGCTTTCGTGTATGATACTACATACACCAGTCCACAGTGACAATGCATTGTCACTTTTTTCATAGGTAATATACCCACCTGTCCCTACAAGTGTAGACAGTAGGCTGTCGTTTTCCTATGCGCATCATTAGTTTCCAAGGTGTCGGTTTGATAAACCAAGCACGCAATTTCATTGTTGGACAAACCAGAACTGAACCATGGCTTCCATTCCGAATTACTCTCCAAAAAAAAACACCAAGAAGTCACTGACGTTTCCAAGTACTGCGTAAAACTCAGTCTTCCAGCAGGAAATGTAAAAAAAGCCGGTGTTAGTGAAATACCGTTTTTCAACCAGGTTGGACTTGGAAGATGGTATTCATGATTATGCGCCATCGGGTATATTTTATTTACAGGGTAGTTGTGGAGGTGCATTCATACGCGTTGGATTCTAACGGACGTGTACTCCGTAGCTTTGAGAGTGTTCCAACACCTCATATTGCAACTCACACAGACACACTGAAAGGTTCATGTAAGACAGTTTGTGATGAAAATCGACTGATTGTTACAGTCCAACAGGAGCACGTGTAGGCTGTCACTCACAAGCTTGATTAGTGTTCATGTGTGCTCTCATGTCTGTCCCTTTATTCGTTGCCTTCGTGTCTACAAGGCTACGGAGCAGTCGGCATGCAAGTCACCCCCCACCACACCAGGTTGCATCGGCTGGACGTGTTCAGAGCAGATTGGGATCACCAGTTTAGCATTTCGACAGTTGTAAAACAGTAACATGTGTCCCTCGGTGGATTCTCAACCTTGAACATCAAGACAGGGAACATCCTGTCACGGACACAAGTTAGCTGGATTTCACAGCGCTTCGAGACGAAAAACTGACTCAACTGTGTCATCGGAAAACGGAAGAAGTTATGCCTGTACATGTGGCCAAACAGTAGATAGATAAACAGAGTAGTGCGTTACGTCTAGACATCATCAGGTTTGTTGGAGGAAACCTTAACACTAACAGACTGTTTAAAATAACCAACAGAAACACCATCCAATAGCTACAGAGTGCACAAACAGATCTTAGGTCAGTAAGAGGGATAGAGCAAAGCAAAGACGGTGTAGGTTTCTGCCAAACACTGAGATCCAGGTGGTGGTACGGGGGTGAAGGGGGGGGTTTGGGGGATTCCTTGTGCCTTTTGGCATAATACTGGTGCGCATAAGCATGTGGTACTTTTGCCGACGTGATGTACTTGAGAAGATGAGACTGGGAAATGCAAAATCTGATACGCCTGAGAAGATGAAACATTCCTAGGGTGACACTTTTGACCGACTTGAGTGCAACCCGAATCCTCAGCGCTCAAGGACGTTTTCACCTGCGCATGCTAGCTCCGAGAGATGACAAACGCATAAACACAACCATATTGTATTTTTGCAAGTTGTTTTGACGTCTTCACCGACATTTCCCTGCCCACATCAGCCGCCTTTCGAGTCACGAACAAAGGTGAGTTGTGATCTGGTGGCGTATAACCAATACGATTTGCAATGATGCGAAGACGTCGTTCACTAATGGAATGAGTCTGGATACTGGAGTGACCTTCTAGAGGGTTAAACTCATACAGTTTTTTTAACGCCAAAACTGCTGAGTTTCTGTTTTGGAGACTTTTCAAAGTCAGTCCCCATTAAGAGCATACTTCTACGCCTCAACTGACATGAACTTTTTTGGCCGTTCAGCGTGGAGCATCTAATTTAGTGATGCTGCGCTTAAAATCGTTTCTCAATGAGGCGGAGACACGATTCACACATGAGAGAAACGTCAAAGTATCAAAGCATAAAGCCGGTACTCCGGCGGTACTCATGGTATCATCAGCCAATCAATTTCACCTGGCAGTGGAAGCTGGAATCAGTCATCCGCTTTAGTGTGATGAGGAAATGAGTGAAAACAACGAAACCGATTATACGTCCAGGGCCTCAGTCACCTTCATTCGTTATGTAGAAGAATCCGAGGTCCAACAGAAAGACATGAAAGCAGCGTTTGAGTTGAGAACTAGGAAAAAGCGTGTTTCAATCGAGATGTGGCGTTTTTTCCTGTTAGACAAGCCATTAACGCGCGAAAGAAATTCACACAGCCTTGCCAAGCTGGACGCCTACGAACAGTTGTCGACCGTGCCTTGCGTCTCCATATTCAACGGCAGACAGTGCTTTGTCGGTATTACCTGGTAGTTTATCTTACGCACAGAAATCACAAAAATGAGTGAAATAAACCAATAATCAGGAGGAAAACCACCAGTGTTGGCTCAATTAAAGATCTGCATCGTAAGATAATGATAGGCTCTTCATGGTAGATGATCCGGTAATCTGAGGATCGTTCCAGAGGGTATGGTGTAACAGCAAATTGAAAACAACAGGCACCTGGCAGAACGAAGTGCTTTCAACTTAAAATGTTCAGAGGAGCAGTTTCTGGTTGGTTTCCCAGATATATGATGATTTTTAATCATCCGTGTAAAATCGCCGCCAGCTGACAGCCAAGGAAGGCGATGTCTGTTGATTAGGTGGCTGTTGATCTGTTTCCTCACCAACCGCCGAGACAGCATCACCGTCTTTTGACCATGCCTTCTCGTTTGTTGACGAAACGCTTCCAAAACAACCGACAAGCTTCTCGAATATATCAACGACAAGCAGTAAACTTATCGGACTGCGTATAATTGGAAACATTGCCAGGATGTGGCATGCTCATTCGGCGTGCACCAGCTTCCTCGTACTATCTCCCTATTGCTGCACCAGAACTGTTGACCCTCCGGGACCTCGGTGTTTATGGTGACCCTACATTCCTGTGAGCAACCGACCAGGCCTGCCTCTTCGGTTGGTCCCGGACAGTGTTACTCCTGGCTGGTAGGTGGCCGATGATCATTGTCCACGAGCCATCCAGATGGTGAACTATCAAGGGATGTGTTTTTTTTTACAAAACTGACTTCATCAGGATGATGCATAAGTTCGACTCCATTTGCAGAATCGTAGAACAATCGATTCGCTCATGGAGTTCAGTAGCCCCCACTACGACTGTTTGATAGGTAATTAAACTCCAGCCAATAGCCAATTAAACGTTCTTGCTTCACATCAGTCTTTTGGAATAAGGGAAATTCAAGTTAAAACGAATTTAGGGACCTCAGTGTGGGTTTTTCTGACCGGAATCTTATTTTTATTTAGTGAGGACTTGTTGAAGACTTAATCTAGGTTTAGTTTTTAGAAATGAAGTCATTTTATCAGCGAAATACACTCATTTGCAAACAAACTTTGAGTTTTGCGGGAGACTCACCTGGAACCCAGCTTAATCTCTCGTTTATGATATTGACGAAAACTCGGGGACTACGCCTACCTGATGAGCCCCCAGAAAGGCAAAACCGGTCATGGGCTGTCGAAGAACTTTCAGCAACCTCATGAGTAGTGTATTACGAAGTCATTCAACGTTTACAAGCTGAGGAGCACAGTACAACTCTGAAAGATTCGTACCCCAAACCTCACGGCTAAAAGTTGAGCATCTGATTGATTCAATCCACATTGCCAGTTCCACGTAAGACTAAACCACGTCAGCCCAATATTCCAGACGATTTCACGTTTCTAGTATTCTTGGCATTCATTCGAACCACCATTTGCTCTGCCGTATAGAACAGGCTATCGGTATCCCCAAAAAAATCAAACGTAACTTGAACAACTCCTCAAAGCTTACATATGGGTTCGGTTCACAGGATACGGCTTTATCATCATCATCATCATCATCATCATCATCATCATCATCATCATCATCATCGTCATCGTCATCATCATCATCGTCATCATCATCATCATCATCATCAACATCATCATCGACAGCATGACATCAGTGTACAACACCGATGCTTCACTGCCGTACGGCTTGACCTGATATATACATAAAATCAGCTTCCCTCGCAATTAAACTCAGTTCCTCAGAATGTGAACTCTTGTTTTCCTTTCAGCTTACGAGGCGACCTGCCTGCAGATGAAGAAACCAAAGGAGAGGAAGGTGTGGAGGAAGACGATGAAGCATGTTCGGCTTCCTATTTATCAGTTCCGTAAGTCCATGCCATCTGGTACCTCGGTAAAAAGCAGTACGAAGCCTGCCTGTCCACCATGTTGGCCTTGACTCATTGCTGTTTGCATTTGATGATGAAGTGCGCAGCTGGTTAACTAACCCACGCTGACCATCCATCATTGGTGGGCTAAAAGTTCCAAGGGGACTTCAGCCACTATCTGGTTGTGTACTTTGCGGGATCACCACACTGACGACTCCTTCCCACCTTGTCATTTGAAGACAAACATCTTTGAATGACACAATATGGTGAAGACCCAAGGCGGAAGCAACATGTGCCTCAATGAGCCGTTTCAACCAGCCCTCTCATCTTGTCAGATTATTGATTTTTTTATCAATACTGCGGTTCCCAACATAGACCATTGCGCTGCTTACGGAAGTTTGACCAGATCGCCGATTTCATATGACAGCCGAGTGACTGTCAGTTCGGTTGTTTAATTTGACAAGAAACCTAGTATATTCTTCCATGTTTTCCGTCATTTTCTCTCATGTTAATCACGCCTGAACCATAGTTCTCGAGCTCCTCCTAAGGTCCTAAATTACCATTTCTTCTTGTGAAGTTCCATTGATCCAAATAGGTACTGTTTTTTCGTACTTTCCATAGCCTTAAAACAGGGCTGCATTACTAGACATTCTCTGTTTCATCTTCCTCTGAGATGCGTTTTATTGATCGTCCTGAGGTTTATCACTGTCTGAAGAACTCGATCTATGTTGATAAAAAAAAAACTGTTGACAAATAGGTCATTTACCAGACCCCCTCTGGCCGCAAAAACACGATGCAATGTAGGTTCATCTCAGAAACATTTCTGCTGGTGAACTTCATAACCGGCGAATCGCACAGAAATAAGCAAACCGGGATGTTGGGTTCGTGGTATTTTTCACCCTATGACTATGAGCAGGATATGGCCAAGTCCCCGTAGGACCTGAGTCAGTATGCAGTTAGATGTTAGTTGGAACAGGCTCAAGGTACGTTCGATGTGACCTATATCAGTTGATACTGAATGCAGTAGGAGAACAAGATGGAGGAAATGAGAAAAACTGGGTGCATTGTATCGTCCGTTGAACCAACTTCATTTTGGCACATAAGTATAACGCTTGCGGGCCACCGACATAAACGAGTTCAGAACTATCTGTCAAAATCCACTAAGACTTGCCAGTCTTCTCGGACAGGGAGTTTTCTGGTGGCGTAAAATTTATCTTTGATGAACTTTTCAAGATAAGCGAGTTGATTTGCAGCACTCGACAGGGTAAATATTCACAAGAGGAGCAATAACATTCGTCTTGGGCCATTTCCATGGTCGTTTAAAAAGAGATTAGGCAACAGTTGACAACTTCCCAAGACCTTTCCATGCGTGTTCATGTATTCGAAAGGTCATTGTTTTGGAAAGCGAAGCCCTCCAGGTCTGACTCCCTGATAGTATGCCATGTCTATTTTAGCGTGTTGTGTCCCTTATGCGGATGGTTGTCACAATCACCCAGTTCTTCTGAGGTCTCGATTGCCCGAACAGCATGCAAGTACATTCGGTTGTACATCACCCACCCCCCTCCCCCAATTTCTGTGGCTTCCGGTTCATCAAGTCAGTTCAGCTCACACACTACCACACACACACACCCGAACCTCACACCGAGCCACACCACTGGTTTGCAGAACAGCGCCTCCACCCTCCTCACCTCATGTGATAATGATGGGTGACTGTGTTGGTCGCACTGTGTTCCCTTCGTCTTGCAATAGTGAACTTTCAGTAGAAAATTGCGTCATGGTCAGAAGGTGGAGAGTAAACTGGGTACAAAAGACTGAACTCACCGGATGGACGGTTTTATTTAGAACTACACGCGGAATCCGGTATGGTAAGATCACAGCGGGCCTTCAGTGGAATACTCACATAAATTACTCAACCATCCAGCGTCTCAAATGTCACAGGGGCGGTCAAATTAAAAGCAGGTATCACTGATTCCGCCAGAGTGCATTTTGACCGGTTAGCTGGCTCAACTTGATGGATTACTGACCGTCTTCGTTTAAATTTTTACTCCTCAAAAGGTACACCGAAGATCGGTTTCCGACAGGTGGTGACTCGGACGAAGAAGGCAAGGTCAAAGGGAAGACTGCTCGGTCGACTGGCGAGAATCCCGTACTTCTCCTCTGTCATTCTTGTATGGATCGAACTCGGACCGCATGTCAATCGATGTGGACGTGAGTATGGTTTTTGTTGTACTATTGGAAGAAAAGGGGCGGGTCATGAACTTTTAGTGATTTCTCACTGTTTCAATTGCGGTTGACTCTCCTTTGTTGTATCTATTCGCTGTGTTCCGTCCGACATCGGACCAGCGAGAGACCCACACACTCGAGTGAATTCTCGATTGACTTGTGAATTGTCTATCCTGCCTAGCTGGCGTGTGTACCAGCAGCTACGTCAATCAAGCTCTTCTGCGGATCAACTGTTCTTTCACGTTTACTAGTTGGTACCCTATAAATTATCCACCTTTGGTTTTCAAAATGTAGTAACTGGCAGTGAAGTTTTTAATGTCACAGTAGTCTCTGAAGGTTTGGTTTCTTCTCGGGGGGTTGAATCTTGATCACGTTTCCCTTTTCATTTCCTCTCCAATGTACTCCACTGAGGCGTTCTTCATTCCGTAAGATCCTATCACCAAAATGTCTTGGCTGGCTTGGCGTTGTACGCCAACTCCCGCGGCCGTGAGAAGGTCCACGGGAAGCTCTCGCCTGAGTTCACCACATCAAGTGGTGTCAGGCAGGGTTGTCCTCTTTCACCCTTCCTGTTCAACTTCGTCATTGATGCGATCACGGAAGACTCACTATCAGCCTCTAATGCCTGTGGAGTCGAAGTGCTCCCAGGGCGTCCGCTCACAGATATCGAGTATGCAGACGACATAGCTCTTCTTGGATCTGACTCCGTGGTAATGCAAACAATATTAAATAATCTAACTAATTTCGCCTCACTGTTCGGTATGCGCTTCACACCTGCAAACTGTAAAGTGCTACTACAAGAACCCCAGCCTCATGCTTGCGGGTGAACCGATTGAGGTAGTAGACAAATTTGTTTACCTGGGCAGCTGTATCAGTCCCAGTGGTCTCGCGAAAGATGATATTTCCATCCGAATTGGGAAGGCCAGAGCAACTTTTGTGAACCTGCGTCACCTGTGGCGTAAGCGTGAAATCAGCTTATCCGTCAAGGGTCGAGTTTATAATGCTGCGGTGCGCTCAGTATTACTATACGGATGAAAAAAAACCTGGACGCTTCGCGCCGAGGACGTGAGAATACTTTCAGTGTTTGACCATCGATGTCTTCGGAGTATTGCCCGAATCTGGTGGGGTTGTACGCCATCAAACATGGTTTCTTTACAATACTGTGTGTGCTATCTTCAAACGTTTGCAATTGGATGGAGGTATAATACTGTTCCACGACGTGTGCACCGTTCACATGACTATCATGACTCGCTGACATCTGCAACTGACTCGCAGTTTGCCTATGTTATAGAAATGCCATGTTTCGGTTCCAAACTAAGGAAACAGGCCCATCTTCTTAATACACTACTCATAAGGTTGCTGAAAACTCTCCGACAGTCCAAAACTGGTTTTCCTCTTCTTGGGGCTCATCAGGTGGGCGGAATCCCCGAGTTTCCGTCAACCTTATGTTCTACTTGAACCCAAATTGCATGAAATTAGCGAAATACACGCATTTGCAAACAAATTTGGTTTTGCGAGAGACTCACCTGGAACCCAGCTGAATCTCTCGTTTGTGATGATTTCAGGCAACTGAATGTGCTGCACCAGGCCGCCTCCTGTTTCACTTGGCGATACATTGTATAGAAGTATATCCAAAAACGGCAAGAGCCTAAGCCTGATGTGCTTTCATAATTAAGGTATCTGAAATGGCCTTTCGGTGGAACTGCGTTGATACACATCGCTTCAGAGCCCTGCCATTTTGGGACATGTAACGACTGAGTACTCACCAACGCAGTAACTGGAATGTTGCAGATCCACAAACTCGTCGGTGAAGCAGTTTACCACGTGAAGGAAACACGCATTGGAATAAACTTTCCCGTTGGAACCGCATACTGTTGGCCATCCTTTTGTGTTTGTTTGTGGTGTCCATACGGGGTCACCTTCGGAACGTTTCTCAGGCGCACGTTCTTGCTGTTGATAGGAGACGTTACAGTCATCCGGCAGCTGCATACAGTCAACGCAGACAGGCTGCCTGGTTCGGTGGTGTGAACGGCAGGACATCCCGGGTCGTGGGCATTGAACGTTTTCACAGACTGCATCACCTAATTGGGTGGGAAAGCATCAGTGCATGGGTAACGGAATTTTTGCCACGAACTCCTGAACAATCAGAGACACAGAGGAACTCATCAAATCGATCCAAAATGCGGGTAACTGGAAGTGAATATTCCCACATCTCTGTTTGGCGAATTGTCCGCCTTGAAAACATTAGTATTCGTTCTGATGAATTTTATGGATGTTGACAACTACACTGCATCGTGTTCATTGTGTTCCCTTCTTTTATGCAGCAAATGTCAAACGATAAAGATGCCGAAGAAAGTGTAAGTTCTAATCTGTGCAGTCACGTACCGTGATGCCTAACTCAGTTATTTTGGTCTCTATCGGTGGATTGTTCGTACTTGTTTCCTGCTTGTTCATAGTTGCAAAGTTGAGCAGTTACGACTCCTGCAAAGCGGTGCGGGGAATGCGTAGGTGTGGCATGGATGTTGCCCGACCCAGATCGTCAGCTAGGTATGTGACAATTCCTTCGAAGTAACTGATCTCTGTGAAACTCAGGACACAAGTTGACTAACAGTAACGTTTTTGTGATTCTGGTAGATGCAGATCGAGCGATTACGAGCGATTACAAGCGATTTGCAAGGAAAACCCTAGTTCGTATATAAAAGTGTGAGAACTGTTCAGGGCATGATCAACTGGGCCGACCTGCCAGTGGACACATGAATCGGCCATGGAAGACTTATTGCATGTAGGAAAACCTTATGAGTGCACAGATTCGGGTTGTTTGAGTGAATCAACATTGCCTTAGCTGTGATTAGACACTGATATGCAACGGACCATGGTAGTTAGATAGACGTATTCGGATCAATCACGTGACCAGTATTTCGCATTAGTAGTAAAATTCCTTGATTTTACTGGAAATCGGATATGTTCGTTCGTTCTCTCTAACATAACTGTCATGTCGTGTGTCCCCGTGAAGGAGTTTACCATAGTCTGAGCTTGGACCGGCAGGTAATAGGTGAGATGTAGGTGCCTCAGCTGAGTAGATGCGAACCACAATTTGAGCTAACGGGAGCTAACGGGGAGGATTTTCGGAGTGTTCGATGCAGAAACCGAGTCAGCTATTTTGCAACCAGATCCAATTTGAAACAAAAAATGATGACGATAGACTTCTGTTGGGCTTAGAATAGTTCTCCCATTCCGTTTGTTGAACTTTCCGTTTCTGATATTCATCTTGGTGTTTTATGAGTTCATTCGCACATTCTCAACATCCTGCAGGAAACGTCAAAAGAAAAAGCCACCAAAAACCACGTAAGTCGCACCCAGTAAAGTTACTCACCTTGAGGCATGTCCTGATCATGTTGTTTCTCATTGGTTAGGTTGCGAGTGGGGACCGTTTATCCTTGTTTCCCATTGGTTCAGCTCCCGTCGCCAATGCTCAGCAGCCTCGGCTCCCTCAAAGCTATTTCGGGAACGAATAAGTATTGGATAAACAGTCTACACTGAACAGCTCGAGGTTATAGCTGGCAAGTGGTGATTCTTTTCCCGAAACTGAAATTCGCATTCGAAAAGTTCGATTTTGGGTGACAGGATTATCGAAAAATTTCCTGAGAACGGTTGACCAACGGTCGATATTTTCAGCAAAGACCACAGTAATAACCGTTGAAAATGTCATCGTCGGATGTGATAGCAAATGTGTTCAGGCAAGAAAATGACAGCGAAGTTACGGGAAAACGCCAGCCGGATGATAGCCCAGACATTTTCCGGTAACTTCAGTAACGAAGGGGTTGTGACTTGGATGAAAATGTGGCGAACTTCTTCGGAATGCCGGGAATCGAAGATGTTCCATTATGCATCCTTAAATGGATATCAAATGGAAACCAAAGTTCAGGTGGAGAGATTTTCCCTCACTGATTTGATTGGCCCTTGGTGCAGAACCAAGCAGTCTATTACATGTCAAAACTGACGTAACAGTATCATACTTAATTTGGCTAACTGTTCTTTGGGAGTCAAATTGTGACAACTCCGCTTTCGGTCCGTTTAATTTGACTTGAGTCAAAATGACCGCAACAGTGCATGAACAGAGTATCTCCTAATGAGCAGGAATCAATCGCCTAACTTACAGAAGTTGTTTTGATGATATTCGTAGTGCACTACTCATAAGGTTGCTGAAAATTCTTCGACAGCCCACGACCGGTTTCGCCCTTGTTTTGATGATGTTTTGTTTGGGCTGATGATTAGAAAAGCGTGGGGAAATTCGGGAACTCCTCCCAGAGCCTTCTACAAGGTCAACACATCTCAATGAGAATTGGGAAGCTGAATACCTGACTGGACTGAGTTGCAAACTTGAAGAGGCAGTAAGAATTATTCCAAAAGTGTGAATGTGTGCAATCAGTCGGTTTGGAAATGCACGTTATTAGCCAATGTATGCCCCCTATAAAGCGCGTGAGTTTGAACAATCACTAGACGAGGGACAGGGCTGCCCTGAATGCATCTCTGATATGGGTATCTTTGAGCAAGTGTTTCAGACTCGATCATGGTGGAAATGAGCAAACATCCTTCGGGTACCTTGACTTACTGACCCAATCCTAGGATTAAATGCACATTGAACGGATCGTTTCCCCATAAAATCTCGCTTTTCCGAAAGTATTATTTCAGTACTCCGATTCTGTTCATCATGTTTCAACGTATTTGTGATCGCCAATTGCTTCTTCGTCCCGCTCGACCAGACTTTGTGAATAAACAATGAAAAACCTCTGCACATTACTTATCTTTGCGTGTAAACCTTTGTTCTTAGCGTGATTATCCCCCAACGAACTGCCTCTGACGTGTGCTTGATTGGCCCCGTCACTGTGGTGCACATCTAGATGTGTTTGGGATGTCACTAGTTTGAAAGCGGTGACTCTTGAAATCCCAGAAACGATGCAATCTACTTTTAGCTGTTCGGGATGATATGGGTCTCACGATAGTTTTGAAACTGTTCCCACTCACTCGCGCGTAACTCAAAAACGATGGATCTCTTTTATTCACTTTGTGGGACAGAGGGATGATAGATAAGGTGGGATTTTAACATTTCTTTTGCGATTGTCATTCACGATAGATAAAACAGGCAAATCAAATAGTTGCACAGCGTCGGAGAAGGCTTGTTGACCGACGAACGTTTCTGGTACTTCTTTCACCTATCAGAGGGGATTTAACAACCTGTTTTCAAACAACCACCGGTCAGGTATTCATTGATAGGGTTAAACGTAGTCCGTAGACTTCGCGTGGTGTTCTACTGTTCTCAACGGAATCTTTGGAACCTTGTCGGTGATCTTGAGGTTTGTCAACCTATATGCCAAAGTTCGAAGATATGTGAAGATGTTTACTTCAGGTCCTGATGGTTTGTGGCTTCGCCGATGGTAAAAGTGTCGAAGATACCAGACGCATCATGTGCAGATAGTGCCTTTTCGTCCAACAGTGGTTATGGGTTTCACTTGTTCGTTTTTTTTGCCTAATGAGATGGCCAGGAATATGTAAGTTATTGACGAGGCAGTAAAAGGAAGAGAGAATCAGCTGGGGGTCACCCACCGTTTCAGGTTTCAAGGTCCTCTAAAATGCGAGATTGGTGTTGGCGAACAATCTCCCAGTTTCAACCTGGATTTTCACCACTTTAACAGCGGATACACATTGATCAACTCCACTCCAACTTCGTTGTCAAAGTGCGCAATAAAGGATTATATTTACGGTATCTTCAAGGATTAGTGACACCCCGTTACTTCGTCTCGGTCACACTATGGCTGCTACCCCTCTCGGTACACGCGGGACGATGCCGAAGACGCTATCAGCGCTTTATTGCATAAATCTTGTGGGTGGTAGATTTACGTTCGATTTTTCTGCTACCGATTTGAGTAGGGCGCCGTTTTTCAGTTTGTGGGATGAAACACAGCTCGTGGTGTGTCGGCCCCACAAAGACAGTTAATGGGTGTTGGAGTTGTTCTTGGCCCTTTGCGACCGTCAGTAAAAAACCACACACAATCTACTAACGGTATTTCCAGAGACTGGGTAAAGAAACCAAGCGGAACTCTTGCATTTCCGTATATCTCACGAATTCCTAGTGAGGAAGATCGATGATATCCAGATGAAGTTCAATGGTTGAGGACATCATCCGACAGACTACGCGTCCTCCCAAGTAAGTGCCTGCGGAGCCTGTATTCCGTGACCTGTTGGTTGCTGAACACCTCAGCAGCACTTCGCAGATTGATTGAATTATATTGACTTCACTTGCCTGGTCGAATGGCAAGTTGAAGCCCCTGACTCATTGTTCTTCACATACAACATCGGTGTGTCATCGGTGTGACCACCTCTGAGGTAAATCAGTGTGCAAATCTAGTCCACCCATTGGTCCCTCTATTTTGACATGTTTCTCAACCAGAATGCACTCACCAGGATGTTATCACCAAGAGTGACTGACAAATTTTGGATAGGGTCAGCCTTTGGCCAGTCAACTCTGTCCCACTTCATCTGTTTGAATTTTTTCCAGACAACCTATCGCTCTTGAACCAATGGCTCCCACTGCGTAAGTAACATTTATTTTTCTCTGTCAGCAACTCACAAACTACTGATGACAAGTAGTTTGACGTCCGTTTGCTAACAGTCGATGGTAGAGCACCTCGGAGTGTGCATTTCCAGAGCACTGTACACCTTTTGAACAGATGCAAAATAGTTAGAAGTCCAGCTGACAAACTGTTTGACACGGCCGTCTAATTATTCTAGCTTCAAGTACTCTGTTCTGTTGAGCTGTATCCACAAGCCATTTAGCTTGTTCGATACGGCCAAATGCGAATCACATCTTTGGCCTAATTGTGTCTAGTTCGAGTCCGTTCTGTTTTTACCAACACCGCCATTGATTGTTCACCCACCGAGATGTGTAGGACACAGGGAGGTTGAGAACGTTGCGCGAAGTGGTTTTCCGATCACATACCACTGACTCTTGTACATTTTTTTTCTTTTTTTGCACTTTTACCAGACAACCTGTCTCAGCTGAACCATTAGCATCCACTGCGTAAGCAAGATTTTTTTGTTTTCTGAAATCACATCATTAATGCGTCTGTCCACAAACGCTCACCGAAAAAATTTGCGATTTATGTGATATCACAAATGGGATCCTGTTCAGAGCAAACTTAAGGCCCGATGAATATAGGTGGACAGTTAACATGAAGAGCGCCAGGCATCAAAGCACACCTGAAGCGTTTCAAGTTCAGGTGAAAGAGTGATCACCACAGAAACAAGTATGATCGCTTCATGAACGGGGAAGTCAAGTCGCGCCGCTGCTGCGGATGCTTCACCGACTGAATGAGGTTCAACCGCTTCCTCCGAGCGGAGTGCACACATGCACACGAATGAGTGTGGGGAAGTCAGTGGAACCAAAAAACAAGGCTTGGTTGTACAGTCGAACCGGTCGAATTGCGTTACCTCGATGTGGCTGAATAGTGGTCATGTTAGTCAAAAGTCGGGAATGTTAACCAGGTGACAAGAATGTCTGCTCTGCGGAGTTGTTTACTAGAGAACACCAACTGAAGGGTTACAGTATATTGGACACGAAAGCATGTCACTCACACGCATCTTCTTTATAGAAATTAAATATCCGTCTTCTTCGTGAACGCGTCTTCCTGAACTTTCTCGGATATTCATTGACTATCACTCAGATGTAAACGAATGCTACAAAGCAATTCCACAGATTCCGTAATAAATCCCACTTTCCAATAGACGCAAAGCGGGGTTACGAGAAAACATATTACTTGCATGCCTCATCAGTAGTATCCATCTTTACACAGGTAGGTATCCTGCACACAAAAAAAACAAGTTCCAGGCCACTTAACAAAAAGTCTTCAACCATACACCCAGTTGCTGAGAGAGTATGGTGCTAAGAACGTTCTCGAGGAGAAAAGAGGTGTGAAAAAATCATTCAGCTTTAGCACCTTTTCGGTGCCCAGCTGCCATGCCACCAGACGGAAGCACGAGCGCTGGGATACTGCCGGGTTGCCCAAGCCTATACAGGGGAAGTCGAGAGGCAGAGGTCGGGTTCGAACCACAGACCTTCCGATCAGTAAATTCGCGCTCTAACCACTGAGTCATTTCTCCAAAGTATGTTTCCATTGCCGAACTTGATCATTTCGATATGTTTTGCGTGTTCGTGAGTACATTCAGAACTGAACTGGTACCGAGCCATCCGAGCCGACCTCCTTAGGCTTTCCGGCTAACACCTCTGTGCAAGTGACAACATCTATATGGGGAGAACTGGAATCAAACTCAAGCCCCGGGCAAAAGAACACGTCACCAGATACCTCAGTGGTTAAGGCGTGAACTTACTGAGCGGAAGGTTCGTGATTCCAAACCAACTTCAGAATCTCGACTGCTCTTGTCTAAGTTTGGGCAACTTGGCAGTATCTCAGCGCTCGTGCTTCATTCGGGTGACATAGCATCTGGGCACCGAAAGGGTGCTGCACCTGAGTGATTTTTTCACTAACGAAACCGTGAGCTGTTTGAACCAATCTAATTACCGCCATTCTGCATTTGGGTGCAATATTGCTCTTCCTATCACTTGCAGTCATATATATATATATATACACATATACATATATACATACATATATGTATGTCATAGATGATCATCAGGTTAACATCCCCTCCACCTTTAAAATCGTTACAATACAGTTGGCTGCACTCTTGATCGATATAGAGGAAGTCATGCCACCTGCGAGGAAGAGGTAAGTAACCTTTTTTGAGATGCATCCAGATTGAGGGGTTATCAGCCGTACCCTGATAAGGCACCGCTGGGCGACTGCACATGCAGTCCAGTGTAGAGTACCGGTTGCATGTCGGGGCAGTAAGACAAGCTCGTCAGGCTAGCCAGACGGGTAGACACCCTGATGCCATCGGTGTGCTCACTTCCGTTGATGGCCAGTCCATATTGCGGATGATGGGATGCGCTGTTAGCATGGACAGTGCTAGGCTTAATGAGTGGGCATGTATTTTGAGCTACGGCTCACCCACCACCCTGATGTCTTCAAACCGTTACAACGATTGCTAGACCCCATTTGTTGACCTATCTTGAGGCTCCGTAAAACCCACGAAATGGGCCAAAGGAAAATATCTGAGTCGGATGTTTCGTGCACCCTGGCCCATTTGACCCGGTTGGACATTGTTTGCCATCCAGTTAGAATTAGACATTTGAATATCTAATATCGATTTGTCAGTTCATCTATTCGCCATTTTCATGATGCGTATTTCAGAGTGGTATTCTACCGCACAAACCGTCTTTTTCTGCTATCACTGTTCGGCTGCTACTGATTCCTTTTCTAGCGACCTGATTCCAGTTAATAACCTCAAGATGAAAGATAAAGTGTGAGAAGAACTAGCTTATACGTTGACATCCTGAACCCCGTGAACTTCGGATCATTCGAGTCTTAGAGTCTTGTTTGATCACCTCGCATCCGAGCGATAGTCCCCCCTACTCTGACTGTGCACATCTCGAGTTCAGGTTGGCAGACTCAGTAGCCTAACCAGTCCCATAGCTCGGATTGCTGTTCTGGCAGTTGATATGTTCGGACGGCTATTTGTTAGTACAGTGGGGGTTAACAGATCAGCTTTAACGATGACTAGCATAGTACGCTTAGAATACATCTAACACAGTCGGAGAACCGCGAATGATTTGCCTGTTTTCGAAATGATTAGCTCTGCAACCGAAGTTATCCCTCCAACGCTTTAATTTGAAATCGTGTAGAAGGCTTATTGGGCCAGTTGTCCGTTTCGATCACAGGATTACTATAGCTGCAGCAAGCATGGCATTGGAAAACTGTCAACCTCACTTCCGCGTCCCTTTCCAGCCCCATTGTAGAGGAAGTCATGCCACCTGCGACAAAGAGGTGAGTCACATTTTTTGAGATGACCCGCACGTAAGTTACATGCGTACCGTTTATACACTACGACGTTTGCGCGAAGACGGTCTACAGAAGGATTGTGGAGTCCTCCAAAATCCACAGCAGCTGTAGGGATATTCTCGTTTCATCGAAACATACTGCATCCTGTCGGATGTTCAAGAGCGACACAGACCGGTCCCGACTGTGCACTGTGCAGTTAGACAGTCTACGGCCATCTGCGTTTGGATAAGCAGAACTGGAACTCATCGTCACAGGTGTGCATATGGTCGCTGAATCGTCTGAAGTCAAATTCAGTGGCTGCAGCCAGGTGTACGGTGGGCTCAGTAGCGCAGGTCCACACCTTCTCATGCTGATTCAGCTCCTGTGTGTTCTCGTTAGCACTTGTTCACAGACAGTTGAAGGTCTGCTGTAAGTTGAGAAGATTCAGTCGGCAACGCGGAAGGATCCAAGAAAACATAGGGCCGTCTGAATGCAAAAACCTGCACAGGTTCACTCGCCGACTAAGTTAGAGATCATATCTGCGATGCCACACTTCTTTTTATGCAAGCACAGTGTGAGAACTTAGATCATGTCTAGAACAAACATCCGACTCGAGGAATCCTTTCCAGTAACGCATCACCAAAGTCGGACAAATACATGTGTGTTAGGACGAATCTATCGACATACATTCAGTTAGTAAGGACCATAGGTGAGGATGCTAACATGGGTGAAGTCACGTATCCATGATGGCATTTATGTCACGTGTTGCATACTGGTGGAAGAGAACGCTCAGGTTAGGCCAAGGCGTACATAATATCTGGATAAAATGTCCCTGAACATAAAGCTCTGACTCATTTGGGTGGGTGGTAGTTTTTCACCTATATTCAGGATCGGTTTTCTTTTACTCCTGGTTGTTTTTGAATAATCTCGCACAAAGTTTGTCGCGTCCTGTATCTAATAGGTGAACCGAAACCGAGATGTTTATGCAACGTACAAGTCTCTTTGCCAGCCAGGATGAAAGGTGTTCAGACATTTGTTTAGACAGCCATCTTGTTGCTCTATAGGAGCAAGTAACCTGATAGTCGTACAGCAGTCGATCCGTTGGCGAGGGCGATAGTAAATACATAGAGTATAATTCAAATATGGTCGTCGGTTTCTATTTGAAAACAGAGCGGTGGAGCGCCTGTCCCAAGATATCTTTCCTTGCTATCACTGAAGGTGCTTCCTCTGAACTGATGAAATGGAACCTTGGTTTCAGATTTAGTAATCCACCTGTTTGTTGGACACTTCGCCCCGATACTGCTTGACTTCACACTGAAACGAGAACCGGAAGGTGAGGTTACCAGTTGGGTGGAGCACCAATAGAAATCGTGATTTTGAGATGATCAGTCAAGTGAAAATGACTTGAAGTGGGATGTGGCCCTTGAAAATGCCTCCCGTAGTCATCAAATGTTTCCCCACACTAATCACTCCGCATCGTCTGGTTCCGTGCTGTACGAAGAGAGACCGAGGCGTCGCGGATCAAACACTGGGCTGGAGCAACACGGCCCATCAAATTGTCTAGCCGTTTCAGGAGGACTTGGACCTCACCTCAACCATAGAGACGTGTCAAGACTCAGTGTGTGAACCTTTGGAGACACAACTAAAACCGGGGGTGGGTGTCTGTTTGGTAATCGTGAGACTGGACCGATAAATCGAGCACCATTAGCGAAACAACTGATCTGTATTTTGGAATTTCCAAACAAATACCAAAGTGATATGACCCAATGAAACCAATTCCATTCAAATCTGTGACTTTTACCTTGGTAGTAGTCACTCGTCAACTTCCGGATTCACGAGAATTTCAGTTTTACGTGGTTGAGCTTAAAAAATCAATAATATAGGGATGGCCGCTAACTGAGCAGATCCGATTTCTCCGGGGTTGATGTGCAGTCATATACAGCAGGTTGTACTCTGAAACATTTGAAGTAACCTGGACATGTGCGCATAGCGTGCGCATTTGTTCCATCCACGAGGTACATCTTGGCTTCGTGAGTTCTTCTCGCACTGCCAGTCATCACCTGTAATCTTGTCTCCTCTCAGGTCACTGGAAGAATTACCGGAAGTTGAACAACCCAGAGAAGAGGAAGAAGAGGATGACGATGAACATCATTCGGCTTCCTATTTATCAGTTCCGTAAGTCTACGCAATCTATTGTCTCTTTGTTCACCTCACAAAGCCATCGTGGTGACACTGATTCACATACTGTTGTGCGCAGACCATTTATGCTGTCCACCAAAGAGTTTCGCACGGGGCTGCCAAACACGGGTATGCACATGGAGGTGGCTCACATGGATTTGACCGACTCTCTACCCGTGTGTTTTGCATGAGTTGTTTGCTGAACACATCTGCCGCTGGCTCGCCCTGCCAGACGGACCGTGGTGGATAGCGAAGCAAAGCCGAGCTATGTCACGATCAGTCGTCCCACACAGCTTCTTGGAAGATTGCTCGATTTGTCACAGTGAGATGCCAAGCCAATAAGAGTAGAAGATAGAATTGGCCAATCAACGAATTAGCCGTATTCCTCAATCCTACAAGAAACAATACGTACTGAGAATAGTTAGAGACTAATTACAACAAACTCTGTACAGGGGCCGATTTGATGTGCCCCGTCCATAGCGAATGGCCCCCAAATGATGACATATTCGGCGAAATTGGACTAATCTCACTGTGCAAGCACCTCGATTCCTACTAAGGCAGCTCAGCATAGATGGTTGCCGTCGATTTTTCTGTTGATCTAGGCAAATTCGTTGCAAACATTTCATCGCCAATCGAGATGATATCGTCTTCAGGAAGTGGGGTGTAGCGATGCACTCATTTTGGATCCAGCAGTTCGGTAGTCTGTTATATCATCAGTTCTTTTGTGGTCCCGAATATTCAGACACCATGCAAGTACATTCGGTTGCGCATCACCTCCCATTTCTGTGGCTTCCAGTTAATCAAGTCAGTCCAGCAGTTGATCTACCCGTGGGTTCTCCTTATCCGAGTTCACGCCACACCACTGGTTTGCAGAACAATGCCTACACCCTTCTCACCTCGTGTAATAATGATGGGTGACTGTGTTGGTCGCACTGTGTTCCCTTCGTCTTGCAATAGTGAACTTTCAGTAGAAAATTCTGTCATGCTTAGAAAGCGGAGAGTAACCTGGGTAGGAAAGACTGAAGTGATCGGATTTTGGGTTCACACATTTATCCATGGACGGTTTTATTTAGAAATATAAGCGGAATCCGGTGTGGCAATATCACAGCGGGTCTTCAGTGGAATTCCCACATAAAGAACGTAACACAAAGAACATAAAGTGTCCTAGAGGGGCGGTTAAACCAAAATCTTGTACTACTGTTTTCTGCCCGAGTGCATTTTGACTGGTTAGCTGGTTCGAGTCGGTCCACAATCACTGGGTGGTGAATACCGTGATCCTGTTCCATGACCGAACTGTACTAAGTAAGCTTCAGTTTGCATCTTGATGTGATATACTATATGGAACTGTGTGGCTCAAGACACACCACTCGATGGCCTTTGGATTTGACGAAAACAGGAATATGTGTACAGAAAATGCTGCTACTGCTTCGCTGTTATTCACTAATCGCAGTTGAATTGTTCATTTATTCGTGATTTAATCCGTATCGGCATTTGATTTCAACTTAATGGGTTACTCACCGTCATCGTTTAAACTTTTACTCCCAAAAGGTACACCGAAGATCGGTTTCCGACAGGTGGTGATTCGGACGAAGAAGACGGTGCCAAAGGAAAGACTGCGCGGTCGACTGGCGAGAATCCCGTACTCCTCCTCTGTCATTCTTGTATGGATCGAACTCGGACCGCATGTCAATCGATGTGGACGTGAGTATGGTTTTTGTTGTACTATTGGGAGGAAAGGGACGATTCTGGAATTTTTAGTGGTTTCTCACTGTCTCACTTGCGGTTGACTCTCCTTTGTTGTATCTAGTCGCTGTGTTCCGCCCGACCTCGGGCTATCGCGAGAACCATTCACTCGAGTGAATTCTCGCTTGAATTGCAAATTCTCACCACAGAATCCGTCTTGGCTATTTCATCTATCTGTTGAGTGTACGGACAACTACGTAAACCAAACTGTCCCACAGATCACCTATACTTCCACATCGATCAGTTGGTACTTTTCGGTTACTTATGCCTCATTTGAGGATAAATCTGTTGAAAGTCCACATAAAATATCCATTTGTTTTCTTAGCCAGGTGGTCACACAGATAAACCAGTCCACATAAAATATCCATTTGTTTTCTTCGCCAGGTGGTCAAACAGATAAACTGCAGCTCATCGTGTTTCTTGCTTTCTTTCATGCCTCCTCTGCACTGCACAGCAAATGTCAAACACGAAGCAGCAAATCTCGCAAGACGAAGAAACCAAAACCAGCGTGAGTTTCACTCAGTGAATTCACAAACCATGATGCTGGACTGGTGATTTTCGTTCCTATTGGTTAGGCGGACGGTGGATAGTTTGTCTCACTTTCCCACAGGTTTAGCTCTCTCTGGCATAATAGCAATACGCGGAGGTTTTGGCTTCATCAGGGCTAGCTGAGAAATGGTTAGGCGTTGTATGAACAGTATGAACGCCCTGAAGAGCTCAACTCGATCCAGGAGGGGAGGTCTCAGCTGGGCATATGACGATTCCTTTCGGGCAGTTGATAACTGACAGATTTTGGGTAACAAGGCAGTCAGCTGAGGGTTTTTTCTGGGGCGTCCTGTCCGGAGCCAATGACTTAATAGTGTGATTATTCGCTAGGGGAAACTGGCCTAACCCGAGGGCACAAACAGTAAGACAGAGGATCTAATTCTCACTGTCCTGCGTTGGGAGGCGCGTTGGTAGGCTTCAAATGGATGATTCGCCGGAGACCACAGTAAACAGTTGGACGATCGGGGTATGTGGATTCTAGGGTTGACCTTTTCTAACCCGCACTTTGCGCGAAGGCAGCATACTTGCTTCCGCAAATGTGGAGATGCTGGTTGTCTGGAAAGCGCCCTAATTTCCGCACTCCTGTCGCAGTTGACAGTAAAACTTTACCCCAGGACAGTCTCGTGGTGTGATTACTCAAAGTACGGGAACTCACTGGTCCCCGACCAGCGTAATTGCCGCTACGGATTTCATCCACACGCGGACGGTGCTGGTTCTCCCCACAGTATGTAACACACTTATGTCATGCGTCCACAAACTAAGGGCTCAATTCCCCTCCGCTGTTGAACTACCGAATTTTTCTACTGTGATGGAAACCGATTTTCTTTAAGTTCGGGCCTTGGAAATTATCGAGCTTGTTGCTGATGCTTGCCAGTGTGGTGTTGGAACAGTTAGTCTGCAAATCTATGCAGAGAGGACGCAGATGACACATGAGGCATGCAGCAAGAACGTTAGCAAAAACTTTGTTCGTGTGGAGCCAGAAGAGTTGACCATAAATCTTTGAAGAAGTAATCTTTGGAAGACGTTTCGAACTACTAAAGGACTAGGAACCACAAGTGTATTCACTAAAGGTATCCTATACTACATTATACTATACTGTACCACACTACTTACTATAAGGTACTGTACTACACTATATAAGGTATTCCACCATTCCACACTATACTTTACTACACTGTACGGTAGCGTACTATACACCATGTGACACTATACGGTACTATATTGTACCGTATACCATACTATACTATACTGCACTATACTATGCCATACAAGGTATTCCACTATATACCATTCTATGCGATGTGTTAGTACACCATGCCATACCATATACTATATTGTGCCGTTCTATTAACTATTACATACTATACCTTTTCTTATACTATACTATAGGATACTACCTCCTATGCTATACCATATGCTGCACTGTAGTATACCATACTGTATACTACCATATGCTGCACTGTAGTATACCATACTGCGTACTTTACCATACTATGCATGCTACTATTCTCCCTGGCTATAGTTTTACGGTAGAGTATCACAGATTAGCAAACAACGGACAAGGTAATGCGGTGTAAATTGACCCAAAAAAAACACTCCCTGATGACACTTGAGCAACCTTTTTCCTAGTAGAAACTTACTGCACGTTAGCCTTGTTTGATGCATTTCGCACTATATCAACATAAAATACTAATAGAAATAATCATTCAGCTGTGACACCCTTTTGGTGCCTAGCTGCCATGCCACCCGAAGGAAGCACGAGGGCTGGGATACTGCCAGGTTGCCCAAGCCTAGACAGGGTAAGTCGAGATGCAGAGGTCGGGTTCGAACCACGAACCTTCCGGTTAGTAAATTCACGCTCTATCCACTGAGCCATCTCGCCCCCCTCGCACCATATCAGTAAATGTTGATATGGCGGATCAGGCAATACGTTCAAACAAAGGGCTTTCTGTGTAGACATATCATAACCGAAGTTATCATTAGCCTCAGATTTGAATCTATGCTTCCTATATCATGATTGATTTGTGTGGAAATCCTACCGCGCAATTGGAATCAGGTCAAAATCTGGTCACCTAGGGACAGACAAGATTAAATCAGGCATGCGATGTTTTGTATTAACTGACCCACACATCTGAGTCACACAGTGTTGTTGAATTTAACAAGCACTTAAAAGTACAACCACAGTCCCTCCTCACTTATGGTTCACCACTTTGTCACCTGAGGTCAAACGCACATGTTGAACAACAAATGAGTAAACAGGAGAATCCGGAAGGAATCTTCTGCCACGCCACATCAAACCTCAGTGTAAGATGTATCCCCCTTCAAATGAAAGTGGAATCACGCTAAAACTACGCAACTATTAAGATGCCACCGATCCACCGCGCAAGACTGACAGCGATATCAGTCAGGCCCCATACTAAGAGAACCTTTTATGGAAAATGTTGTTTGATTGCGTAATTTCGTAATTTTGAAAGTCACATCCTCCGATCTATCCGAATTTAAGATTAGTATGCGCAGTTGGGCCCGTCATCCTCACCAGATCGATCTTTGTTCACCGACAATTGCATGGATATCAGCTCCGTTAGATGCCTTATTCAACCTTGTGTGCACACTTAAGCAGTAAGCCACACTTCACCCGACAACTTCGGTTTAACTACTTAGACCTTTCTGATTTCACTACAATTTGAACGTTACAAACCGTCAGATACACGACAAACCAGAAGTGGGGGGGAGATATTCGGATTAGTATATTGTTCGTTTCTGGTGCCTCATTCATACAGGCCTTACCAGCTTGTATTCACATTTCGACTACAGGTGGTGTATACGCAATTGCCGTCTTTCACCATCTCCAATTGGAAGAACAGCCAACTGGAAAAGACCACCAGTATCGGGATGGCGATCTGACCAGCTTGCCTACTGATACGCTAGACCTATTTTGGGAAGTAAACCTGGGCGAATCAACTTACTGACCTCCCCATTGTACTCAAACTCCGTTTGGAGGTGCATTGGGACTCACGATAAACACATGGCACCGTCGCCCACCACTTAGTCGATAAGCGCATAACAAGGTTGTCAAAAAAGTAGTTTAAAAGGACCTACCCTTGGTTTGGTACATGTCGCCGATCGCTATGCGCATGAAACCAACTCAAGTCATCGAACACATCGAACAAGCCGTAGGACACAGTTTCTATAAATGGAAACTTTTTTAGCCTGGACTGAAAGCCTTAGCTTTCATGCATTCGCATATCAACGGACGTACATAGTGTTTACACGAAGGGAACAGAATCCTCACTGGGCTGCGCTGACATCCTTGCATCGGGGCTTCGACTAGTATTTCTGCCAGTGATTTGAAATAACTGTTGTTCACAAGAGGAGCGTGATAAAAAGGCTGCCTTCTTTCAATTTCTGGGTAAGCTGCGCTGGATCCAACCGCGTTAGCATATCACGTTGCGAAGTTGCAGTTTGATACCCAGAGATCTGTAGCTGTAGCGAGCTTTGCCGTCACTACCACTCCATTCAGTGTAGTTCTATGTGGAATGTCATACCATCCGCTGACTTGTCTTTGTTCGAACCCACCTCTGTCTTTGCTGGCCAACCGTGACTGAGCAGTATATGCCGAAAGTGCGTGCTTCTCGGATTCCGTTTTCACAACGGACTCTTGCCGTTTTCTGGTGGGATGCAGTCCGTTTAGTTCGAAGGCTGCAGCGACCAGGGTCCCAACTTTATCCACGAATGTCATCAGTGCGATTTCGTTGGGGGTCAGTAAGCGGGTGTTCTCACATGATGTGTATAGGGAGTCATTGTATGGGTCCATTTCTCTTTGCTGTTCGAGTAGGATACGCTTGGTCGGGTTCAAGAAGTACGCGTACGCTTTATTAAAGAAAAAGTTGAATTAGGCTGAGATCTGATTGTGGAGACACGGATTAGTATTCTGGTTGTTTGATGTTGATCGGATGCTACAGCTGGCCCAGACATTGTCACTGGCACTGGGATGTTGGATTCTTTCATAATCAGAACAAAAGCGGCAAAAAATGGAAGGCGGAGCTTACAGATTTCATCAGATGAGGAATTGTCGCTACACAAAGCATCGCAATGCCGTTTTGGAGACCGTACGGTTGCAATCTCAGGAATGAAGTCGGATTTCAGATTTCTTCCGCTTTAGATGAGCAAGCCTACCTAAGGATTAGCAGTCCGGACGGACGGATGGCATCCAGAAAGCGAAATTTTAGCTGCGATGATTTTTGAAAATGACCAGGTCTTGATCACAGCAATTCACTCCAGTGACTTGGAGTTTGCATAGGGTGAGCTCACGAAAACTTACTTAAGGGATCTTATTAGCCTGTTTGGCAACAACTAAGATGAGGAGCGATCTTGACTAGTGGAGTATCACTTATGAGGACAGGCCAAATGAAGGGAAGAGCGTCGTTCAGTTCGACACACCGGCCAACTGTCAACAGGCTACGAAATGGTCCGAGACAGCCAGGATGGGACCGGGATACGACCCGGCGGTCTTCTACGTTAGTCTTAGCAGCGGTGGGCGGATGGTCCCACGCCGGGACCAGAACGAGTATGTCGCTAGCAGTTGCTGCCTGGACAGTTTGCCGAAGGGGTGCAGTCGGCGCTGTGTGCTCAGCTGCGGTTGGTAAAATCTCACTTAGACCATGTGACTTACAACAGCCTATTTTGGAGGCCTTGGTAAACTCGGTGGGATCAGGGAACCTTATATTCTCGTCTAAATTTACAGTAAAAAGTTTGTACGATTGTTGTTTCTCATGCATTCATCCCTGTGTATAGTGACATTGGCGAGTGAAGTAGGCTACTATCCTGCAGTTTGGACGTGTGAAAATCAGCTGGTTGCCACGGCGATGGTGGTCTCTAGTTTCGAGAGTAATCACCATTAAT
This sequence comes from Clonorchis sinensis, assembly GCA_003604175.2. Taxonomy (NCBI): domain Eukaryota; kingdom Metazoa; phylum Platyhelminthes; class Trematoda; order Opisthorchiida; family Opisthorchiidae; genus Clonorchis; species Clonorchis sinensis. The sequence goes on along the minus strand of CM030373.1, from coordinate 30,611,365 downwards.
CGAGGTCGCATGTCTGATTTCGGCACTTGGAAAGGTATGCGAGCGCCGGTACAGAGTATCCAAAAAATCGTAGTTTTATCTGAAAGTTACCGGCTTTCAAAGAAACGGGATTATGAGTTCAGATAAGTAGACAGGAATACGTAAATTATGGACCAGGCATCCAGAGTCCAGTAAACTGACAAGAGAACGGATTTGAAGTACCCACCGTTCCATGTGTATGCATACAGTAGTCGCTGGCCTGAGAAACGGAGGACTACTGATGGCGCCAAGCTTTGCTTTTCGATCTGTGTTGCCAGCGGTTTACAAACGGGCTTCCAGTGGTTGAGTTCTCTCTGATGTTTGCTTTTGTTGCTCTTGTTGTCGAGACGCGGACAGGCAAGCCTTCGGAACGCTTGTGCGGTTCGCGTTCACGTGACCGTCATGGATCTTCGTCGTAGCGTTACTTGGGCCGAAAAATTGGGATCATTTTCAGATAAGTCCCGCCAAAAAATTAACCCCTACCACCCAAAAAAAGATTAGAAAAAGAGGACATGAAATTCGTACTTTTAGTTTTTATTGAAGAAGGTGAGATTGGGACAGGTCATTCATAATTTGCATGAAAAGGTCCGTTTTTTGGTACCTTTGCCTCCAAACGAACTCATACAAGTAGCTGTCCATTAAAGATCGGTGTGTGTCGCATTGGCGTTTATTCTGCATCTTGTAGACGTGCCAAAGAGATTCGATGGCTTGTATGTGAGCTCCGATCGTTGGACCCACAAAGTTTTCGGTATGATTGACCGCTTCATGAGTATTATTCATGTCAATCATCGTTTCAATTCATTGGTATGATGCCCACATATTGGAGATGATGATTGAGCCGGGAACGATGCAGGCCTGGATTGTGTCCATCAAAGTGGCCGCAGTTCGATCTGGCACTGCATACATGAACACCTCTTTAGTTTCCAGGCAGATCCCTCCGAAAATGCACCTCTGGGGAAGGACTCCCCCTGCGCGGTTTTTACGACGAGATATTAGCGTTTCACCGATAAATGAATAGAATTATTGTCCTAAACTCCATCCTAGACCGCTCCAGCCAAGTTCCCTTTCGAAAACCGATTTCTTGCCTACACTGTCGGGCATTACACCTCCACCTGTCAGAAACAGTTGAAAGTGTTATTTGGTGGCCATTGTTGCTGATGGATCACTCCGTAGCTTTGCAAAAAACGTTTTGACGACTCCTTGTCATGAACGAGAGTTGAAAGCGTCAGAAAGTTTATTTAAGATTTCATGTCCGAACGGAGAGAATTTTTGCACAAAATGGGCCTAGATGCGGATAAGGACTTATCTATTGGCCCGGTATTTGTCTCTATTTGAGCATTCCAGTTGAGTTGTACGCAGAATGAATTCGTCGTGGAATACTATGCTTCCAAAAGTTTTCTCCTTTGTCTCATGTCCCAGCATGCAAAGGTTTTCACGTTTTATCAACTGAAGTTCTGTCCTTCTTGGTCCTTACATGTGACGATTAAGAGCCTGCCTCCCAAATGTCCGCATTAATTTTTTATTGGCGGGCATAATTTCCTCCCAGTTTGTCCAAAATAAAACGTATTGCAGTTGGTTTGATGTATCATGGCATGGAATCATGGAATGTATTTTCAATGTGCTTTCCTCACCGTTGGTCTTTACATATCCTCGACGTCTTGTTGTTCGTTCTTGTTCTGGCCAGCTTTGTCGAGCGATATCTTTGTCATACTTTGATATCCAGCTTTTGAGTAGTTATCTTACTCCTGGGACGCTGTAAACTGTCCTCGTTCTCCTCGATTGAAGTTGAATATAACTCATCTTGTGGTTCATTGCTATCGCCCTTCAGCTTCTGATCATCATCTTCAAACTGTGAATCCACTGCGTAGACGACATCTTCATCAAGAAGAAATGGTACTGACTGGTTGAGTGTTGTTTCCCAGAGCTTGGCAGTTGGATCGCAAACGTTTCGTCACCAAACGAGGTGACTTCTTCAGTGAGATGCTGACGACTCTGCGCTGACAGTGTTACCTCGATTAGTGATGAAACGTTTGTAGTTCAACAGACCAACAAACAAGTAGCTACCTGTGTTCCACAACATCTTTGTAGTTCAACAGACCAACAAACAAGTACCTACCTGTATTCCACAACATTGTCAATTCGTATTGACTGCTCAGTGCTACACTCGAAGAGTAATCCCAGTATAGGACTGAAATGGACCTGCTATAGTACTCGGACGATTTAGTGGACAGACTTTAGTGAAGCAGACTTTGTCAAACTTGCCTATTCCAAAAAAATGAACACGTACTTATAAAAACGGCAACTATCCAGAGATAGACAAGAGTGAAACAGCAGTTGAATATTTCGGAGATTTTCACTGCACGTCGACTTCACTTGTCCGACTCTCAGATCTCCTCTCAGAATTGGATCTTGTTTGATACAAACTCATCTCATCCCATTGGCATTGTTGATTTGATTTTTTGCATTTCAAGTTGGATCTGGTTTGCCCGGATCGCCGGTGGTTATTCACACAACAGCATGAGGACTTGACACCGACCGATCTCCTGGTTACACCTGTCATTCACTCTTGTTCTGTTTTTATTTTCTTCTGTTTTTGCAATTTTAACAGAGAACCTGCCACAACGGAGCCATTACCAACCACTGCGTAAGCTATAGTTTTTGTTGTTGTGTGGAATCACATCATCGACCGCCAAGTTAATTTACAATCATACTCAGATTGATTCACGATTCAGGTTTTGTTCATATTCACACCACTCTCTTTTGAACGGTCGTCCTCCTGTTATGGCGTAATTATTCCGGTGAGTCCACACCAAATGGGGTAGAGCACTGGACTCGAGTTTCGCTCTTATTAGAGCTCATCAGCAGTGCATATCCAGTGTCCGTGCCGGGATTTGAACCCCGGACATCTGACATGCGAGGCGAGCGTATTACCAGTACTCCACCAACGCACGTTGGACGCATCTGAATATTCACGTCTGAACAGGCGAACGTGTTCACACTTGAGCGATGTGATTGGTGTGCCTGACCCGATTCAGGTTTTGTTTAAAGCATTCTTCAAGCCCACTGAATATAGGCTGACCGTGTAAAGTGCATTTTGGGAATTCATTTGGTCAGTTTTTTGTCCAATTCGCTGATGTTACTTCGAGCGTGACATTGAAAACTATTTGTAAGACATAAGCTCTATCCCCGCTCTTTAGGGTTTAAGTACGAGTGATCGTCAGTCATCCGAGGTTGGGCCCGACAGGTGCCTTAGTGCAGGAGATTCGAAGACCAACCTTCTTTGGTTTGTAGTGCTCGGGCTACACAAAAAGCTACTTTACCGGGAGTGTGTGGCAACAAGTAAAAACGCCAGGCTGAGTATACAATACTAATGAGGTCAGATGGAACAGACTCACTAACGATTGTTGTCTTTAAAATAGTTCGTCGTTGGCCTAGGTCAGCGAATAAGTAATAATCCAACTATGGCTGTCCACGGATCTACTTTTGAACAGTTCTCATGGAAAATAAAGTCCGAATTTAGTCTGAAATGCCATCTAACCAGAGTAAGTACAGGAAACTCGCGAAAAACCGCTGCAATCGCGAGCAAAATCAGAAGAGAAAGTTAAAGCACGTGACCGCGATTTTCTTTCGTGTAATTGTACAAAAGCGCGTTTTTGTAGGTGGTCGTGCTCAAATAAAAAGTAGTTAGACAATTGACGAAATAAGTAATCTAGAGCGTTGACCGCGAAAGGGAAAACGCTCGAATAATTAAAGTAATGAATCAAAAAGGTGCCCACTTCAAGTCTCGTAATAAGCTAAGTGTTGAGAGGAACGGACACGTCGTCCGGAACGACTAGTGGAAGGAGTTAGGTTGGCGGTAGGTGTATCTTGAGGAGGTGCTGGTGCTGGTCGGATAGCGGGATTGCTGGATGTGGTCGTGGGTGCTTCGAAGAAGGCAGGCGTCAGACGATTAGTGGAGACCGTATCATGCTTTCCACTTCTCTCTAAAACGAAATATTTGGAGTGACGTTCGATGACCTTGAAGGGACCATCATAACAGGTTTGAAGGGGTTTCTTTGTTGAACAGTTCTCACATATAATAAGATCCGAAAGTAGGCTGAACTGTTTTTATACCAGAGTTAACACATGAGACTCGCGAATGACCGTTGTAAACGCGAGCGAAACCAGAGGAGGAAGTCGAAGCACGTGACCACGTTTGTACTGCGTGAAATTGTACAAATGTGCGTTTTTGTAGTTTTTCGTATTCAAACAAAAACATTTATGCAGTTGACAAAATACGTAATGTTATAATGGAAGCAAAGAAAGATACGAAACACCACAGATTACACGTTTTCAGGAAAACGTCGTATCATTCAGTGTGGTGGACGGTTTGCTTCGATTTATCTCAGTCGTGCGAGACCACCATCAACGAGACTAACAACCGGAAAACATCTTGGTGACAATCAGTCGTAAAGTCGTATCTTAAACTAAGCGGTAAAATCCCGTCAGCAGAGATTTTATGAGGACCAGCGTCAGTCAAGATAAATAAGACGGAAATAGCTACTCTTGGTCGGAACTCTCTTCAGGACAGTCATATACTTGGTCCCGACTGGCCAGGAAATTTGTTTTAGGCAGCACTGTGAGAGAGTTCTGTTCTCAGTTGGTTGATTTCAACACTGGGTCCATTTTCATCAACGTCTCCCAAAGACAAACAATTGAATTTTGGTAGAATTTAGCGGGGTACCCATTCAGCGCCTGTTCCTTAATCTCAACTTCACTTCCGCGTCCCTTTCCAGCCCCATTGTAGAGGAAGTCATGCCACCTGCGAGGAAGAGGTAAGTAACCTTTTTTGAGATGCATCCAGATTGAGGGGTTATCAGCCGTACCCGGATAAGGCACCGCTGGGCGACTGCACATGCAGTCCAGTGTAGAGTACCGGTTGCATGTCGGGGCAGTGAGACAAGCTCGTCAGGTCAGCCAGACGGGTAGGCACCCTGATGCCATCGGTGTGCTCACTTCCGTTGATGGCCAGTCCATATTGCGGATGATGGGATGCGCTGTTAGCATGGACAGTGCTAGGCTTAATGAGTGGGCATGTATTTTGAGCTACGGCTCACCCACCACCCTGATGTCTTCAAACCGTTACAACGATTGCTAGACCCCATTTGTTGACCTATCTTGAGGCTCCGTAAAACCCACGAAATGGGCCAAAGGAAAATATCTGAGTCGGATGTTTCGTGCACCCTGGCCCATTTGACCCGGTTGGACATTGTTTGCCATCCAGTTAGAATTAGACATTTGAATATCTAATATCGATTTGTCAGTTCATCTATTCGCCATTTTCATGATGCGTATTTCAGAGTGGTATTCTACCGCACAAACCGTCTTTTTCTGCTATCACTGTTCGGCTGCTACTGATTCCTTTTCTAGCGACCTGATTCCAGTTAATAACCTCAAGATGAAAGATAAAGTGTGAGAAGAACTAGCTTATACGTTGACATCCTGAACCCCCGTGAACTTCCGATCATTCGAGTCTTAGAGTCTTGTTTGATCACCTGGCATCCGAGCGATAGTCCCCCCTACTCTGACTGTGCACATCTCGAGTTCAGGTTGGCAGACTCAGTAGCCTAACCAGTCCCATAGCTCGGATTGCTGTTCTGGCAGTTGATATGTTCGGACGGCTATTTGTTAGTACAGTGGGGGTTAACAGATCAGCTTTAACGATGACTAGCATAGTACGCTTAGAATACATCTAACACAGTCGGAGAACCGCGAATGATTTGCCTGTTTTCGAAATGATTAGCTCTGCAACCGAAGTTATCCCTCCAACGCTTTAATTTGAAATCGTGTAGAAGGCTTATTGGGCCTGTTGTCCGTTTCGATCACAGGATTACTATAGCTGCAGCAAGCATGGCATTGGAAAACTGTCAACCTCACTTCCGCGTCCCTTTCCAGCCCCATTGTAGAGGAAGTCATGCCACCTGCGACAAAGAGGTGAGTCACATTTTTTGAGATGAACCGCACGTAAGTTACATGCGTACCGTTTATACACTACGACGTTTGCGCGAAGACGGTCTACAGAAGGATTGTGGAGTCCTCCAAAATCCACAGCAGCTGTAGGGATATTCCCGTCTCATCGAAACATACTGCATCCTGTCGGATGTTCACGAGCGACATTGACCGGTGCCGACTGTGCACTGTGTAGTCGGACAGTCTACTGCTACCTGCGGTTGGACAAGAAGAACTGGGAGTCATCATCACAGGTGTGCCTATGGTCGCTGAATCGCCTGAAATCAAATTCAGTGGTTGCAGCTGAGCAGGTGCACCCGGCAACGCGATGGGATGCAAGACAATATCGAGTTGTAGGAATTTAACTAACTAGCCAGGGTCTATATCCTAATTAAGGAAGTCATTTTTAATGGAGAGTTCATCTTATAAGTGGAACCATTGTAAACTGGAAATCCAATAAGCATTGTACAACTATCTCATATGTATTGTGAGTCATCAGCAACACGCGGCTAACGAGACTCTGGTGGGGAGTTTCGAACCCAACCCAGTGGTTAAATCGTTAACTGTTCGGCTTCACTTGAAGGACAAAATCTCCGTTAAAAAGTTCCATATTTCCTCACACTACGAACAAGTGGGTGATTGTACCCATGTTGTTGTATTGCTATGTGTTGGGAGTGGCCGTTGAAATGGCATTTTTTTGTGACCAGCGACAGAACGAGATATTCAGTTGAGTCTCCCGTGGAAACCAAATTGATTTGCAAATGAGTGTATTTGTCGAAATCAGTCCAACTTGGTTCAAGTAGAAAATAACGTTGACGGAAACTAGGAGACCCGCCTACCTGATGAGCCCCAATAAGGGCGAAGCCGTTCATAGGCCGCTGAGACGTTTTCAGCAACCTTGTGAGTAGTTTCCTTTGTGGAAATCCCAGCTGGTCACCTGCACCTCTCCGACTAAAATCCTAGGATTGGAGAACACAACTAGGAACTAGTTGTAAGCTGAGGTTATGTTAAATTGTGGCTCAACTTCGAAGAATGGAAATTTTTTTCCATGTGTCGCACATTTGTCTCAGTTGTCAGGACGTTCTGGTGGTGTATTCTCGAATGGTGACCAACGGCCAAGCTCGCCGTACACATCAGCTGCTGCCTAATCAACAACCAACGAGTACGCCAACACTTTACACTGCCAAATGGGCCTACGACTTGATTCATTTTATCGCGGAAGAAAAACAAGCAAGATCGATGCGACTTTGAGAACTGTGGTCACCTTTCAGGCTCCCAGCAGGTTGAAACTAGTAGTCGGGCGAGTTTTTGCAGCATGTTGTTTCAGTGATCTGAAGAAGGGTCTGCATTGATATGAAGGTCTGTTTTAGGCAAGATTTTTCCTCTGGTAGCACATATATTTCTAGCTCCATTAAACAGGTTTCTTACTCAACGTCGTTTGTGGACAATCAGTGTGAAGCTGCTGGAATACAGATACTGACCAGTACGTGTGATCAGTACGGTAAACCGAGCGCTTCCTAGTCTCATTGTGGCGTTTGGCTGCCAAGATCTCACTAGATTCACGTTTCTGGCACACCAAAATGTTGAGGCGCAGGCTATTAATGTCGTCACAGGGTAAACTGAAAAAGAAATGACATTCTTAACCTCATCAACGGTTGTAGATTAGAGCGCCACGGATCGTATGTCAGAATTCTCCTTCCATTTTAGAGAAACTCTGACTAATGTTGGGCCTGGGTGAATGTTGCACACTGAAAATGAAGTGGAGTGCAAGCTAATCACACTGCTAATCGACCATTCGTGGCCGAAAGGTTAAAACAACTAGCAGCCGAGAGATCGCGAGTTCGAGACTCCCCACTGGAGTCTCGTGAGAAGCACACTGTCAACGATTCCCAATAAGAATGAAACAGTTGTACTAGTGTTTCAAGGCAAGAAAATGCGAAGCAAAGAACTCCCACCAACCACCGATTGAGGTTGTGTTGAGGTGACTTATGCATGTGCGGCACCGGTCCCTTGTTTGTGGGTCTTCGGAGACCTTCTCGTTTGTGTTGTTTGTGTCCCGATTGGTTTCGTTTGTCTGCATCATAAGCTGTTTTTTTGTCAGGTTTAATTTTTCACCTGCCGTTGGATCATATTGTGTCGGAAAGTACAGAGCGCTGATTTTCGGAGTGCCATTCTTTTGTCTGGTTTCATAGACACCGGTGGTTTTATTTTTCCAAGTTGCTTGATAGTTTGACAGTCTTTGGGCTGTAGACAACCGTTCTGTCCAACTGACTGTGCGGGAGACAAGAACTCTTGCGAGATGTCGGCCGGCCCACGTTTTCTGGCACCCAGCCTTGTCAATGATTAGATCTTTGCGCTGATTATACGAGTTTCCAAACTGTGGACTTGTATACGTAGTCAACTGACCTTTGTCGGTGGAATTTCAAATTGCAGTTCTGAGGATAAAACTTCCGTTGGAGTGAATTCTGCCGAACATAAATCACAGACATGCTTCCCAAGCTAATTAGTGGACATTGCAAATGTTAAAACTATTTGGAATGGTTGAAATATTTTTCTCTCAATCTACAAATCTTCGGCAGATATTGAGAAGAATCACTGCATGTCACGTGATCAGTCACTGGGCTACGTGCATAAATTATAGGGTTACAGTAAAGATCAGGCGAACAACGTCACCGGTGGTGCTTTTTTATCATCGCGAGGCCAAGTTTACCCATTTTTGTTGACACTCGGATGCAGCAGTGAAGACTGGACAATAAGTTTCAGACGAGGACGTCGTCATGAAGGATCAAGGCAATGACGAATACTCCGACTGGCCCGTAATTTAGCCAGGCCGAAAGAGGCAGAAGAAACTCATTAGCGATGGCACATTTTTTCGAAGGTCCTGAACAAGACAAGGAAAAAACAACTGGCATTTTACAACTCAGTAAATAGGCCGTCGAAGGGGGGGGTATTTGTTATCTGCTGAAGATCTTATCTGTGAAATACTGTTAAAGAATCCTTAGTTGCTGGTGTGGCCAGGACAGAATAGAATTAACTTGATACGTCTAAGATGGACAGTTGGTAAGAAGACAGCTTAGTTCGGAGAAGATTTTACACGGAACGGGGAAGAAACCAAGGAAATTCATCGCACTGCGTAGATCTTGTGTGATTTGTTGAGTTTCAATACTGATTCCTCAAAGCAACCGCGCATGTCACCAGCATTCTCAACTGATTGATTCAAACACGTCCAGCTTCTCTTTGTGGAAAAAGGATCAAGTGGTTGGCCTGAATGATAGATGAACAGTGCTCAGATTGCAGAACGGACGGGGATAGGGACCACGAATGCTAAGCGGTACTGAGATAATCCAGAGTTGCACCGCCAGAAATGCAACAAATTAACTAACTAATTACAACGGTTCTTGAAGAGGACCCTAACGACGCATATTGTGGCCGAAGGTTAGGACATCAGGGTATGGGCAGCGGACCCACACCCCTGACTTAGCAGAAGTCTGCCGCTTGCTAAACAGCTGCGAAAGCTGGCCGAATTTTGTTATGTATGCTTATTCGCCAATCTGCTGTACCTGACTGCTGGCCCGCTCCAGTGCCTAATGCCGGGAAAAAAGACTCACAGAAAGGAACACAACAGCTATATTCCGAACAAGCGAGTGCGAGAGCGTGAATACGTGCGAGTCCAATGCTGACGCACGCGGTCTGGCCTTGGCACAAGGCTGCGACGCGCTGCATATTGCGGGGGCGTTGTCTGACCTTCATCAACGTTGTCTGGGTTTGATACAAGGCTGTGAAACGCTGTATATTGAGGGGGCGTTGTCTGTCTGGTCAACATCTAGCAGAGTTGAGGGTCTCAGTAGACTTCGGGCATTCAGTGGTTGCTTTCAGGAATCTGACCTTCCTGATAAATTGTAATCAATGTAGACAATAGATCAGTCTTGAGTGTGGTTTATTGCCATCATAACGAAACGCTGATGCCATCGCTATTCCAAAAACGCAATGGTTTGAATCAATGTAGAAGAAACGCAAGAAACTGGACAATCTAGGATAGAAACAGAAAAACTTCCGTGTACAGTCTGAAAGTTTCCAGGTTTGTTTTAACCACCAATGACCCATAAATGACAGGCCCAGTTGGGGTAGTTGAACGTTCAAGACCCGCACTGTCTGTAAAAGGCGGTCCGGTGGCCCGAACCAGTCATGGGCTGTATCCCCAGCAGAGCTGAAATCATCTGATAGATGACTGTTCACAGAGGAAGGCAATTGACTATTGAGGCAATCGAACTATGCACCGAGCCTAGTTGACTGCAGGCAATGACACTGCACCACATGATGTGGAAACATCCGGCAACCATCCTATTCAGGGGTGTTACCGTGATTTCTGGAGGCCGTCGTTATGGCTTTTGCCGTCCTTATCCAAATTATCGTCGAAACCCAAAGGACCCCAACCTCTCCTCCTGATATTATGGTGATGAATGGGGTGAGTTGTTATGGATTCTAGCGAGTTTATTTTGTTATTGGGGTAAAATCTACTGTGTAGGACATATCCTCTCCATACTGACCATCGCCAAGATAAAGTACTTGTCACAAGAATGAGGCAGCTGTAGACTGACTTGTGCCAATCCACTTCAATGATAAACTTCCTCACAGAAGAGATCAGTTCTCAGCAGAGTCCAGATGGGTTGCTTGTTAGAACTGAACAATGGGAATCGGGCATTTGGAGGGAAGCACTTTTGGCCGGTCCTTTGAGTTGGTTTCCCCCCTGGAAAAGACTGTTAAAATGGCTCCCCCTCAAGAGACTGCCTGAAGAGATTTACAGAAGTTCACTTATCTTGATAAATGGTCTACTTTAGAAGGTAATCGCATATTGAAAAAGTTTTGAGAAGCTGACCATAAGGGTGGTCTGTACGAGGGGAACAGCTATACTACTCACGTACCGTACAGAAGTTATTGAACTTCCACTCAGCATTCGGCTGTTCGGATACCTCATTGACGTCAGAATGCACACGTCAGCCTTGTGCATAAATTTGCCTTCTGCAGCGGATTCATCGCGGACGAGGCAGTTTGTCTGACTGTTGTTCGGAGTTGTGCGATGGGCTCTTTAACCGCACGAATTTCATGCCAATTTTCACGTGACCAGCTAGAAATGGTTGGGGTGCGGGATCATCTCTTCGTGGAACCTTACTGAGGGGGGGGGGACAGACGTATGTGTTTGCTTCGTAGGATTTGGATATGTTTACTTTTTGCGTCCCATTTTGAATGATGTTATCTCTCGATGACCTCAGTTCCAGTCAGTGCCCAAATTTGTTGCTGTTTTTAATCAACTCGGTACTGTGGAAGTCTTAATGACTGGGATGATCCAGTAAGGGATGTTGGACCCCTTGTTGTTTCGACATCCCGACGTTCCAGTGGCTGAACACAACTGATTTAAGATTGTGAAGTGATAAACTGAAATGCCAAAAATCGATTCCAGGTACAAACCACTCTTACTGAACGCTTTGATCACATTCATGCAGAACTAGATACTCAGATCAGAACGTTTAAGTTGACAACCAAAGTACTCTTACCAGCCAAAAGAACATTGCAAAAGTAACTGATATGCATGTATTTTGACTTTTTAGTGCACTTCAAGATATTGATAAAAAGGACGTAACTGAAGATGACCAAGAAGAGGACGATGATGATGAACCACATTCGGCCTCCTACTTATCGGTTCCGTGAGTTTATACGGTGCTACTGATAAAACTTGACACCGCAAAAAATGAGAGCTAATCATAAGGCTAATGGTCAAACGATTAATTGTCCTAACACTGACTAGGAAACCGCGTATTCAGCGTTCTCCGGGGATGAAACAGCTGTACGGCGCTTCTTGGCTTTCCGGCATAGATTGGCTTCACCGAAAGGATGTAATTTTTATTGAAAATCTCAGTTTGTGATTGATGTTTAGTCACTCAGTGAACAGCCGTACCAGATAGAGGTCTTTCACTACAGTTTTTAAAGCCAACCAGCGTTAGGTTCTACTCTGATCGCCTTGGTGAAACAACTTGACATAAACTCCAGCGGGATCAACTCTGAAATCTGAGACAAAAAATTTGCTTAGGGGCGAAGACTGGATGATATGATGTGTAAAACAGCTAGCGTAAGCGTGTTCTTACGCTGTTCCGTTGCAGAATTTATTCAACAGAGTCTAAGATATATTTCAACTCACAGCAAAGTGCTCTTTGTAGCCACTCTTGTTGGGATGATAGTTTTCGATCTGTTCCGCAGAATCAACGTCGATTACACACACACACACACACACATGACGGTGGGACCTCATTGAGGTTACTCATCCCAAAAAGAAAGCATTGTGCTTAGAGATTATTCGCCAGACTATTCCCAAATGACCGTATCAATCGCATGAGCTGAGAGATTGGCCGGAAACCGTTTGAAGTTATCCCATCTATCGCAAGATTTTCCTCATCACGTAAATCTTCACATGATGGGCTGTTGCTCGTCCGCCAAGTACAAAGAACTTACGGACCAGATTGGACTAGGACTTTGGTAGAGTTTAAACCAAGCCCATCGGTGTTACGGAATAATCCTGCAGTAGCCGTCTGGTGAGAGGCAACAACACCTGGCGTTGTCACAGATATTATCCCCAAGAAAGAAATTCCTCTGGGGAGACAAATTCTCAGAAAGGAATGGTGTCAGTTCGTCAAAAGGTTAGTGAGTCACCTTTTTGTGACCCAGTCATTGATTTTACTCGCAAATTCTTCACCCGTTTTGCAAGAAACGTTCCTCCCGGAGGAACACTCGATGTATCCACTAGCCATATTTTTTTGACAGACGGACTCACAAACATTTCAAGTACGAATAGACCTTACTCATGAAACCGAGTGTCCTCTATTCTGTTTGGTTTTAAGGTACACCGAAGATCGTCATTCGCTGGGCGATGAGGACGAAGTCGCGAAGCCTCGAAACTCCGTAGCAGCAGCGTGTCAGTCCTGCATGGATCGTGTTTGGACGTATATGCGGGGTATGTGCAATCCAAACAAAGAGGAGAGAAAATGAGAAGAAAACCATACCGCTAAGTGTGTACAGAAAAGGGGGCCCCGATTAGTTCGCGTTCTGCCGACTCAACTAACTCATCCTTGGAACTTTTCCCGTATGCTCCATTTTTATGGTCTCTCAATCGCCATTCGTTTGAGAAGAAGGAGACCGGACAGTCCGCAAAATAAAAACCGTGTCTGTTTGTCCAGCCCCTCAAAAAATTGAAACCTACAAGCATCATTTATCTTGTTAATTAGGCCCCACGAACTGACTGAAATATTCTTTTAGAGCAGGATTATTTAACGTTTACTCACCTACCAATGAATTTACTCAATTTGTTTCACATTCAGTGTTTAACTAAAATTTACTTTATTTTCCGGATGCACAAACTGAGAACATTCACACCTTGATGGAGAAACTAATAGGTGCGGCTTGGTAGCCAGTCTTCTGAAGGCGTAGAATAACTGTTCAGTTGAACAGAAATCTTCCTTGGTACTGAGATCAAACGGAAACTACTTTGTGTAGACGTTATACACTACTCTTCTCTACTCTACTCTACTCTACTCTACTCTACTCCACCCTACTCTATTATCGTTTATTTCTGAAGAGCATGGCCACAGACATAAACAGTGTATGCAAGCGATGAATGCGAAAGGGTTACAGGAGAATATGAGATAAAAGAGAGAAATGTCTCATTCGAAGTCATGCCACCAACAGTTCCAGTCAGATAAGATGAATCCCAACGTACGTAAGAATTTTGGTATGGAAACATGCGTGTAAAGTCCAACAACCGAAGAAAGGAAAAACAATGCTGAATGCTCTTCAAGGCGCGGTAAGCGCTAGCACAGTCAAGACTCGCACATCAGGCACAAAGTGTCCGTCATACTGGGTCTGGTGTGAGATTCAATGGCAAGAATGTACATTCAACGCCATGTGCCACGCATAAAAGTGTCGTACGTACGCAGAGAACCCACAATGGCGAGCAAACACAAGTCACTGACTGTGACTTTAGAAAGTCCCAGTCCGATAACAGCTTTGGCGGATTGAGGAAAGCAGATCCCTCGATAAGAGATGATCATCGGTTGGTGGACCAAAAAGTCCACATCACAACCAATAGCACGTAGAGCTGAGATTATGGCGAGGGAAAATTCATCAGCACCATACTTCTGCTTTTTCTCATTCCACACAGTCACTCCGCGCCCATCCGAGACTATGCTGACGTCTATTACAGTCGCTCGGCGCTCCCGAACGGCGATCAGGTCAGGCTTGATGAAGGACGTCGAAGTTGGTGCTCTCAACTCCTCAAAGACGGTGTATCCCAGGCGACGGAGGCGTTTTGCGAGTTCCCTTGCAACCCGATTATGACGAGCACATCTGGCGTCATGCGTGATCCAGCAGGACTGCAAAATATGCACCAAACTCTCCGGTTGGCCACAGTTTCCACGACATAAGATCGTCTGGCCACCGTGACCATGTCGAGCGCTTCTAACTCTCGTCCTGAGCAGGTTGCATCGGAGCTGGATACCGCGGATAAATATCCGAGGAAACACTCTTTCTGGAAATACACTACTCTACACACTACTACTACTACTACCGGTTTCGCTCCCATTGGGGCTCATCAGGCATAGGCACAGTTCCCCGAGTTTCCGTCAACGATATGCTCTACTTGAAACCAAGATGAACGGGATTCAGTAAACACGCAGCTGGTTTTGAGTTCAAACTCATCTGAATCTTCCGTTTATGATGGAGTTTAGGAACGTTGTGGCCTGGTGCAGCACATCCAGTTGGAGCCAAACGGCCTAAAAGGAACATTCGGCCAGGATTCAGTTGATTCTTCTCTCAAAACCAACTTCGTTTGCCAATGAGAGTGTTTATCAGAAGCTGTAATAATTCTTCCGTGGTAAGGGCGCCCAAAGTGCTCCAAAAGTTGGAATATTTCTAAGGACAGAACAATAAACCCATCGCCCCGTGAGGTTCTCTCTTCATGAGGATGCATCCCTGATAATCGGACCTAAAAAAGAATAATCGACATGACGTCATTCGGACTTTCTCCAATTGCAGGCGTCCAACAACAGTTTCGCCTTGTTCCCCTAGTCATCCACTAGCTAGTGGTCTTGTCGTTTAGTTGCGTTTGTCATCATTGTCGCACTATTCTCCTTGTTACTGCAGCCAGCGACCGTAAATGGGGTAGTCGGATAGACCGGTTGAGACTTGCTCGCTTGACCAAGACCCCGGACAAACTCAATGTGACATTGTGTCATAGGCCGCGCGCTCCACAGTCAGCATCAGGTGGTCACGTAACAGTGATTGGGGAGTCCTACTTCTACCATAAGATGAAAATATTGGGCTAGTTCATCGCTTCATAATGGAAGATTGAGATGACGAACCTCCACGACGAAAACCGATCACCCAGAGAGCACAAGGATAAGGGTGGGAGAGGTCTGACTGATTCATGCAGTTACATAAAGCCACCTTGTCCCTGTAAGTGCACAAATAGCTGTAATCCGAATTGGATTTGCCGCTCAACAGTGGTCAAACCTCTAAACACCTGCGCATGGCACGAAGCCACAAGCGGCTTGCGTTGAGCCGAATATGGTGCCGCGCGCAATCTCTTGGCACAGTTGTTCAGCTACAATGGGCTTTCGTGGAGCCAGTTGCAATGCTTCGTAGAAGTCTTCGATCCAGCGCTAGCCTCAAAGACATGAATAGGATAGACGGACAAGCACTCATGGGTCCGGCCTAAACATTGAAGCATAACAACATAGACGGGCACCATACATTTAATATCGAAGCGTCCGCATTCTCCATCGATACTATGGAGTTCCGGCGCAGTATTGCTGCTCCGCAGGAGGGGGGGGCCCTTCAGACGGTGTGGTCCCAAAGTGATTTGGTTTGGGACCAAACATTGAGTAGTCCGGCCAATCAGATTCACCCGCTTTCCCCAACTCAACATTACACCCTGGGCTGTTCATTAGATTGAAAATAAGCGGCGCATATTCCTGAACTGCTGACAATGTAGCATATCTCTAAGTGCCCAGAAACGCATCAGATTATGAGCAAGATCACTCCCTGTGATAAAACACCATATTTTAATGGCATGTCTCATTGTCACGAAAAGAAAAGGACCACATAGATGAAAATTTTTATCCCAAAAAGCTTTGAGACGCCATCTCATCAGACGCCTCATGAGACTGCTTCTAACCTTCTGTTTTATCCGGACGCAAACTTCTCAAAATTAGCGAAATAGAGTCATTTGCGTACCAGTCTCATCGTGGACTGTCGAAGAGTTTTCAGTAACCTTATGAGTAGTGTGTTACCTCTAGACAACAAGGTATTGCGATACATGAAACATGAGGCGGACCGGTGCAGCACATTCAGTTAGAAAAACGAGAGATTCAGTTGACTCTCCCGTGAAAACCAAACTGGTGGGCAACTGAGTATACTTCACTAAAATATACCTTGGTCGATATCACCGCGGCTCACAATGGTGAAATAACAGTCGTTCAGCTGCAACACGCTTTGGTTAGCTAGCTGCCAGAAGAAAGTAAAAAGGCTGAGATACTTTCACGCCTAGACAACAAGAATCCAAATGCCTGGGTTGGGTTTGAACCACAGACGTGGTTCGATCGTTCGCGCCTTAGCCACTGACTCGTCACGATGTCCTCTCTTAGCCCAAGCAATTCTTCCGTCTGACTGAAATCGTCAAGCACTTTGAACACTTTTTTTGTTCGCCTTTTTGCACGCAACAGGCCATTGGTAAGATCACGCTTGAAACGGTAACGTGTTTTAGAAAGTAATGAAAAATGAGTGATTGGTATGCTTCTGGAATTATGAAAAAAAATCCAATAGAAAGTAAAACCACAAAGCAACAAAGGTAAATTAGCAGAGCACGAGTTTGTGCATCCACAAAGGGTTCAGTCGGTTGGTGATGTGAGTCTTCATCTTAGCCGAAAAAGCACGTCATCAAAGTCAGACCTCCGAACTGTTGGACACACTGGTCGTACAGTCATATCGACCAGTTGCCTTCCTGTTGTATTCGGGATGAGCAAGTCTTCTTTCCTTTTATGGATGTAAGTTCTCAGTCACCATTAGTTACTTTCTGGGCCCTCACATTTGAACCACCCAGTTCCAATTTGTTCCTAAACAACTAGGCTTTAGAATGCGTGAGAATCGCTTTCGTGTAGCCGGTGAATGCACCGTCGAGACAGTGCGAAGCCGTCAGTGTATACCACTCCCTCATTTGACTGCGGTGCATGTCAAACACGGTTGTTCAGTAACACAAAATCCAGTGGTTAGAAGGGCTGTGTGGGGCAAAACATTTGACGAACGACGAAGGCTGCCTTCAGGCGCAGTGTCCTCGGCTGACGTTGACGAACAACAGACTGAAACGCGGCTCAACAGTTTCCAGTGAATTTGTGTTCATTCAATCGGTCAAAAGATTTTCCGATATCATGACACGACCATACTGGTTGTTGCTGATCAAGACAACCAAATCCGATGAACTTGGCATTTCCGCCAGGCACAAAACACTGCTGACTGGTTCGAACGATTACATTGAAGCAAATGCCGACTACCGAGGTAAGTGAAGTAGACTGGGGAAGACAAGAGGGGGTGATCAGAATTTTCCTCAACTCGACGCCCAGAATCCGTGCGGCTGCCAGAATCGAGTGCCAATCTCAGCATTTTCAGCACCATATATCGCCTCTTTTTCGAAATCGTTTTTGGTTTGTTTGTTTTGTGGGTTTATAGGTCAAGGTGGCTGGTTGTATGTTCGTACCGCTTATCTGTGAGTAGCCGATTCGGGTTTCTTGAGGAAATTACAACAAACCGGTCCGCTCGTGATGCTAACAGTGTCATGAATAGGATGGACAATCGCTTAGTACATCATACCTGAACAATCCGTTAAATTTGGTGAGCACCTATGGAAACCACGCAGCACGCCCCATAGTTGGTTTCCGGCCCAAATGACATCGGATAACAGATACCAGATGGACGTGGAGGATAAGAGCTGTGTTTTGCATTAAATTTTTGTTCAAGAACTAGTCGGACTTGGAGTTGTCTCACATTTCGGCATCCACACTTAGTAAAGGTTGTGGACAGACCAGGGTTGAGAACGTTAAATTCCAAATCGCACAGACGCCAGGTGACAATGATTCTTCATTGTCGTATAGTCATTGATGATTTATTTGGACAAGAAATGTAATTGGGATAGATGGGATAAAAAACTACTGCTCTTCTGTAAAAAATGCTGAAAGGAGCTGGATGTGTACTATTGGTAACGGCTGGCAGTCACGATTCGAAATGTTACCAGGCCCGTACGAGAAGAACCACAAATAACCTGTCCGCCATTACTATTTAAGGTACATTTTTTGGTTAAAAAAACAGCTCAGAGGACATCACAATGCTTTAGTCTGCCATAGAGAGATTAGATCTAACCGCATTGTGACGTCCTGTGTGCCATACTGAGTGGATGTCCGTGTGGCACTCGCAGAGTCCCTAATACCAGATCGATCAATGGTAGAGTTCTGACAAACGCAGTCTCCTGGTTTTCCAGCTTGGGATTGGAACACGTGTGGTGGCTTTTTATTTAAAAACAGGGAAGCACCGACATTTCTCGCCCAACACCTTCCGGTTAAGTGTTTGGTCAAGGAGTCTAATCGTCCTGCTGTCTAAGTCTGGGGGATCTTTTCCAGATAAGTCCCGCCAAAAAATTAATACCCGCCACCCAAAAAAGATGAGAAAAAAGAGGATATGGAAGTGGTACTTTTCGTTTTTATTGAAGAAGGTGAAATTGGGACGTCATTAATAATTTGCATGAAAAGGTACGTTTTTCGGTACCTTTGCCTCCAAACGAACTCACACAAGTAGCTGTCCACTAAAGATTGGTGTGTGCCACATTGGTGTTTATTCTGCATCTTGTAGACGTGCCAAAGAGATTCGATGGTTTGTGTGTGATAAACCGTTTCATGAGTATAATTTGTCAATCATCGTTTGAATTCCTTGGAATGATGCCCACATATCGGAGATGATGATTGAGCCGGGAGCGATGTAGGCCTGGATTGTGTCCATCCAAGTGGCCGCAGTTTGATCTGGCACTGCGTACATGAACACATCTTTAGTTTCCCGCCAGATCCCTCCAAAAATCCACTGCTGGGGAAGGACTGGCCCTGCGTAGTATTTACGGCGAGATATTAGCGTTTCATCGATCTCGACATGTAGACCTGGGCCGTCGATAACTGTTGGAGTTTGCAAAAGCTGCCAAATTTTTGGACCAGCAATAAATGAATAAAAGAATTATTGTCCTAAACTCCATCCTAGACCGCTCCAGCCAAGTTCCATTTCGAAGACCGATTTCTTGGCGACACTGTCGGGCATTACACCTCCACCTGTCAGAAACAGTTGAAAGTGTCATTTGGTGGCCATTGTCGCATAAACGTTGCTGATGGATCACTCCGTGGCTTTGCAAAAACGTATTGCCGTCTCCTTGTCATGAACGAGAGTTGAAAGCGTCAGAAAGTTCATTTACGTCCGAACGGAGAAAATTTTTGCACGAAATGAGCCTAGATGCGGATAAGGAACTGTTTTCATGAAAAATAGGTCAAGGTTGTGTGCGTACATTAAATTGGAGCTGGCAAAAAGTGGGGTGGGGGTGACTTAACTTTTCGCACATGCCCTTGTTGCATTAGTGGCGGGGCTTATCTGGAAAAGATCCGGTCTGGGCACCCTGGTCGTATTCTAACCCACGCACAACTATGAATCTTACAACTAACGATTCGGTCATACCAAATCGGCCATCGGGTGTGGCATTATCAGTTGGGTTTACGGCAGCGAGACATCGGTGTTCGAAAATTGACGTTATACTGTTGATGATGATGATGATGAACTGTCTTTGGTCAACCGTCTTGTGGACCGAACAATGGCAGGCGGTGAGAAACCAGATAATACCAGGCTTCCAGCAATTGCTTTTGTCTTGCAATGTCATAATGTATCGTGTTAATGCAGCAACTCTTTCAAGGAAACCTCTCCATAAGATTCCAAGACGTTTCCTCAGCGGGAACAGTAATCAATAAAGACCGCGTACCGCGAACACTCTGTCAGGAACACACTGAAATGTCATTGGTTTTTTGTGTTCCTTTTTTCTAGTTGCATTTACTGTTATGACGAGAACTATTGCACCATGCAGACATGCTGAGCTCGAGATGGCTCAGTGGTTAAGGCACCGTTCGAACCCAGTTTCAACACCTCGACTGTTTCTACCTAAGCTTAGGTAACTTCATGGGGTTTCTCAACCCTCGTGCTTCCTCCGGGTGACCCGGAAGCTATTCACCAGAAGCGTGTTACGGCTGAAAGATTACTAGTATTATACACGCACGTATATTTTTGGACTCACTTTCAACAGCTCCCGTGAGAAAATTTCAATTTTGTTTGAGGCGAATACTCTAGATTTTTAGTATTTCTGCGCATTCATTCGTGACTCACATGGGGATGTGAGGACTACTGAGTCATCACGTGCTACCGAATCCCACTAGCCGGCCGTAACGAGTTCAACCGGTGTTTCATCTGCAAGATATTCAAACGAATTCTGTCGTGTACACAGCTATTGACCGAGTCAAGTCGAATGTGGTCAGAAAGTAGAAGGGGAATTGGTAGACACGAATCGCCACACTCTTGCTTATCTGCCGAGTCGGTGTCTCCCGATGAGTAAGCTACTGAGAAAGTTCGTCCTCCGTCATGCCCTCTGTGTGAATCCCACAGTAGGTCGGCTGTACATATCTTCCGGATAATCGAAGGTCATTGGTATCGATTATTGGATAGTATTATTATTGGTGGATCATGGGAGGGGAGGTTTAGGTACTCCAATCGCCTATCTGCTGCTTACCGAGAGCTATAAACTGTAGTTCCATAAGGGGAAACAGCGGCGAAGTTCAGGTGTACACGAGAGCGAGCATCCTCGATTGGTCAATGTGTAGGGCACCCGTCTGTTAAGCCGGAATTCGGTGGTTCGAGTCAGTCCCAACACGTCTCTGTTGGGACTTGGGCGTCTCATTTCCAGTCTGGTCGAAGTGGCGGGTTTCTCATGTCCATTGCGCTCAATAGGCGCGATCTGTGAGGTGACTAATAAATCCGGGTAAATTGTACGGGGGATCTCCAATGTGCTGTCTTCACATGGGGGCGCTTTGAGAAACTGGGAGCTGCACTTTCTTCGGTTTGTTTCCGCAATGCAGGGGTAACAAATTGCGGTCATCCAATTCTGTCTTCTCAAGGATGGGAGCGCAGTATATTTATCTTTTTGTGGCTGGTTTACAAGTTTTGCTAGACAGATGAAGAACTACTCGATGATGGCAGGAGTTGATCGCAAACACGAAAACTGATCATATTCGTGTGTTAGCATTGGTTTCGGCTACAGAAATGCGGGCGCACTCAATAGCTGAGTTGCATCTGCCGATGTCTAGTCCAAGCTGTCGAGTGTAGTAAAACTGCTGACATCTCGTCACAAAGGGACAAGAAAATATATACGAGACCAGGCAACCAATCAGAAGACAGAACATAAAATGGGTAAGCGATGAGTCATGGCGCTCGGGACGATAAGCCAATCGAGTGAGCTGTTTAAAAATGGACTCCTAAAACCAACTTGGTGTATTGACCTGGAGCACTCAACCTGAACAATTAGACCAGTTTCCGTCATACTGATAAAGACGGTTGAACACATAAAGGCTTTTACGCCAATCAATTACAGCTGTTGGCGACGGTTCCCATTAGTTTTCACTAGCAAAATTACTGTGTAACAGTCGTGCACATGAGACTAACATAACCTAGAAGTTGTGAGGGGCATGCCTGATGTAACAACGAAGTGTCCACTCGTTGGTTTTTTCAATTGCCAATCTGAACCTCGTTAGTGGTTTGCTCCAAAGTGTGTCCTACCTGTGCGAAACAGCGGGGTTTATCAAGCCCTGAAGCGATTAACCCATACGTATACAATCATGTAGACCTTAATATCCAGGTAAAACCTACTGTGAACAACTGTCCACCACCATCATCATCAAGCTGTGAAAACCGCGTACTTGTACAGTGGTTATAGCTGTTACAGTTTCGTTCACCGATGATTTGCGGAGTTGGGCTGTGCACATACACATTGGAGTCGGTAGCTGATATATTCGATGCATAAATACAGGGGTGTGAGTGGAGTTTTCATTGGAGAGATCAGGAGGGAATGTATGCATTGAAGGTCACTGCTCGCCATTCAGCGCCGGACTAGTCCATGTCTATCAATGCCTCTAACTATTGATGTGTCCGGTCTTGGGGTCCCCATTCACGGAGACAGTAATGACCAGTGCAACTGAGTTTGCTGCTAATGACTCTCATACTTCGCTGCCAATGCGTTGTTTGACTACAAAAACCCTCAACATAAGTTGAACGAAAACATTAGGATCACAAACCAGAGTTCCCTCCTGAAAATGAGGTCAATCTAAGTTGCTTAACTGAAAAGGTTAAAAAAACCATCTCACTCTTGTTGGAAATCATCAGCATCACGCACTGAGTGGTTGCCTGGCGAGATTCGAACAGCAAACCAACGGCGTGGTAGGTCAAGAAATGAGGTGGTCCATGTAATCTGATTCTGACTGGGTCCTAGCTCAAGACACCTGCGACTGATGCAACGCAATGATGTGTGACCAGCGAACGGCCACGAATCTCACTACTCGTGAAGCTCGGAATTCATAGGAACACTCTTTCCTTGAGCATTGGCGCAAATAAATTATGGGACAACTACACAAAAGCATATCGCTGGGAGGATTTCGATGACACTGCGGCTCCTCATTCCCTGATTCAAAGCAGCTACCACCAACTCAGCTTTGGAAACACAGACCTTTTCTAAACTCACTGTGCTCTACGGGATTGGAGATCAGGACTACATGTTGGCCAGTCCATCAGTCTACGGGGCTGAACGAAAGATAGCACAAAGTGCATGATCTCTCCTACGTTGTCATAGCAACAAGTGACAACAGCCTTCTTCCGCTCAGGTGTGGTTCAGCAATTTCTCCTGAGCAATATTGATGATATAGATCCGTCGTTGACGATACGAAATTCAGTTCAAGATGGGAGGTATTGAGTATAAGGGGATGTATGAGTGCGCCAAAATTAATTAATTCAGTATAGAATTCCCGGTTCCTGAAACTTAATGTTGGAAGAGGCCCATAAAACAAGAGCATAACAGAAAAACAGACCAGAAACCGAGAAAACAACAGTTTTAACGCGAATAGGGGGGGCAAAGCTACGGGAAACAACGCAATATTTAAGGCGCACATTCGACCTTGAATCAAGGCTGTCCGCTCGATGTTGAGCGAGTGACTGGCACTGTTCTAGAACTCGAGCATCGTCAGTTGTTGCTGATTGGCTGCTTGGACTTTCAATCAATACCCGGCATTTCCGGTTCGTAGACTCGGTGATTTTGGCGGAATGGTCGGTTCCCTGCAAGTTTCGGTCGTTCTGGGATGATTTTAAGAAATCTATTTGTCTTTCTTGACATTATTATGGTTTGGTCACATACTGCTCGTTAGGTCTAGGTCAGTAAGTTTTGGGAATGATTTCTGATGAGACTTTACATCTGCTGACCAGCAACCATTGGATTACATTCACTGAGACTGTACTAATGATGGAAGATATATATGGTTCGATAAGTCTTTCGCGGGTTGTATTTTTCACATGTCGTTCCACTTCTGTCTGTTAGCCAAGATTGCACGGGTGTGGTAGGAAACAGAGTTCGAAACAAAAATCTGACAAACCTCTGGTCGTGTTGGCGTAAAAAAGGAACTGACAAGATCGTACGACAAAACGGTATCGTACCGTCAGACACTTGCTAAATCCACTTCAGAGACCACAGATATGTATCAGTGCTTCTCATCAAACGACTGGCGATACAAGCGTGTGTGTTCGCGGCGTGTTCGCAGTGTCTAAATGCAAGTTACCTGAATGCCGACCACGCCCTGACTTTCCCGTCTGAATATAAAGAGGAATTAAATGAAAACGCCAAACTCTAGTTAAAGCAGGGAAACAGAATGCTTTAAATGCGGAAGCCATTGTATGTAGCAAGGGAAAAAAACCAGGTGCCCTGAAAGGCTATTCATCTCCCCAGTTTTAGGAGAAATTCGGATGGAGAGCGAATCAGCTACCAACCAGAAAACATCGAATAAGGATCTTTACAGCACGGCATTCTCATCGAAAGGCATAACAAATGCTTTTATCGGAATATTGCTCACTGAAGTCTTCCTAGACAGAGTTGAACCAGAAATACGTTCCTGTTCCGCACAAGCGTAAAAGTCATAGTGGCAACATTGACTTCAACCGTTACCCACTGTCACCAGACTAGGCTCTTCTAGACCTTGAGCTGATCGACAGTTTATCAGTTTGGAAAGTTCTACACTGAAACGCGCCAAGTGGTGCCGAAGGTGGGAAATAGAACCAAGCAACGTACGACAACTGTCAAGCTCCCGATTACGAGAAGGTAATGTCAAAACAAGACTGCTCCATGTTATTGTTTTTTTTGTCGTTCTTGTTCGACCATGGCCGACCATGTTATACTCTTCGTAGTGAATCAGGCGATGGGACCTAACCACCACTGAAGGTCCTTGTCTCAGACCATCGATTATCTGTAGAATTCACTAGTTAGACTCACAACATGAGCAAACAACCACGTGCAAAGGAAGTCCCGGTGACCAGATCTTCAGACCTGGACACTCATTGATTAGTAGCAAACCTCACAAAAAGAAATAGTCCCATCAAGGAAACAGTCGGAAGTTTTCCCTTGTGGATGGAAGAGCTGCACAGGTGGACCTTCGTATCTCATCGGTTAAACTTGTGTTAAAGTTGACAACGGTTCGCATAACTAACCATTTGATTCGAAAAAGGCCGTCCTCCTGATCAACATCATCATCGTCAGCTATAAGAACCGTGTACTTGTCCTACAGTGGTTGTAGCTGCCACAGTTTCGTCCGCCGATGATTTGGGGAGGTGAGGTAGGTAGCTGCGCATTGGAGGCGCGAGCTGCGTAAATGCACCACTGTCAATGGGCTGTTACGTCGGGGAATTGGGAAGGGGGCTATGCATTGAAGGCAATAGCTTGGATGCATGAGCGCCATTGAGGGCGCGATTGGGCCATGTCTGACAATGTCTCTAACCATTGATGTGGCCCGTCTCGGGGTCCCCATCCAGGAAGACGGCAGTGACCAGCGCAGCTGAGTTTGCTGGTAATGGCTTTTATACTTCGCTGCCAAGTCATTGTTTGACCGCCTCTGGCTCGTTTCCACCCTTCACGTGGTTGTGCGAAAAGAACCCTTCGAGGAAGTCGGTCGACTGGCATACGCAGCACGTGGCCAAGCCAGCGCAACCTATGCAGTGTGATCAGTTCATCTATCGAGGGTGAGTTATTTCTCCCGAATACCATTCGACGTACTTCAGCATTACTGATCCGGTGTTCCCACCAGATTCGGGCAATGCTCCGGAGACATCGGTGGTCAAACACTGAAAGTCGTTTGACGTCCTCGGTGCGCAGCGGCCAGGTTTCTGATCCGTATAGTAATACGGAGCGCACCGCAGCATTGTAAACTCGACCCTTGACGGATAAGCTGATGTCACGCCTACGCCACAGGTGACGCAGGTTCACAAAAGCTGCTCGGGCCTTCCCAATTCGGATGGAAATATCATCTTTCGCGAGACCACCGGTAAACATATGAAGCTAAGCAGCGTGGAGATTTGAACAGCTATCGAGTTGTATGCTTTAATTGACCTTTTCACTGAAAGTCTACAGAGACTTAGTCAAGTCGGACAACCTGTATACGGAAATTATCATCTTCTGAGAACCCTGAAGCGAGTTGTGTACCTGCTTCAGTCGGTCGTTGCAACCCACTCGGTTATACGCCTTCACTTCGTGCCGTTCAAATTTATGTTTCTCTAGATGCAAGATAATCGGTACAGAAAGGCCACATATGAGAACCAGCCACGGAATCCCACGTAGTAGACCAAAATTGCAATGAGATTCAGGACTTTCTACTTTTGGTTCTAGTAATTCTCTTTTACCACCTTTTCTCCAGCGTTTCGCCTGCAACTCTATCAAACAAGTCTTTAAACAAGATAGACGAAAACATGCCTTTGTTGGAGATGGGGTCACAGCATACAACATGGTAGGTCTGATGACTGGGACTCTTTGCTTCTGAGATCATCTTCGGGCAGTATTCGGACATGGTCCCAACGAATACAAATGTCTGTCTCCGAGGTATGAAGCGGCGTGACTCCACGCCACTTATCCGGCATCAGGTTTGACAGTGAAGCGAAACGGATGTTCCTAGACTGGTCAAATTTACCCAACATTTAATTTCGATTCCCAAAATGTTGTGCTAATTTACCTGACGGAGGCGACTGTGGACAGGCTTCATTGTGGACAACACATCAACAGTAATTTGACGGTGTTTGATGCCACCTTATCCTGTTGTAAAACCAACTCCACATAGTCTAAACGGAATATACTACTCATTAGGTCGCTGAGAAGATTTCATTCACCTTGAGGCTCTACTGGAACCCAAAGTGGATGCAGTTCGGGAAGTACATCCATTTGAGCACTAATTTGGTTTTAACGGGAGGCACAAGTAAATCACAGCCGATTCTCTCGTTTGATATTCTTCAAGTGAATGTGCTGCACAACGACCGTCTCCTATTTCAGTTGGTAGTAGGTCGCAGTAAATACACTATTCGTAAGGTTGCTGAAAACTGTTTGACAACCCACGATCGGCGAATTCCGCACAACTTGTTAAAATAAGACATGAGTTTGATGGAAACTTGGAGACTACACCTATCTGATGAGCTCCAAAAAGAATGAAACCAGTCAGGGTTTTCAATAACCTTATGGGTAATGTAGTCCGCGAGATATCGAATATGGTATCAACTGAAATATGGTTGGGCCTTTGTACAGCTGAAGAGTAACATGGACGAGAGATTCGGTTGAGATCCATCTGAGTTTATCGTCAAAACCCAATCGGTTCTCATATGAGTGGATTTCGCAAGCTCAGTAGTTTTTTCTCTCAAAGTTTTCTGAAAAGTACGCGGGACTTTCTCACTCTTCAGTAGTAGTTTGAAAGACTATCTTGGTAAGAACAGAACAAACTGAAATAAAGGGACGCTTTTTCGAAATGAGAAAAAAGGTCGGGAAATCTTGTTCATTATCATCATCGACAGCATGATATCAGTGTTCAGCACCCAGGCTTCGCTGCCGTACAACCATGATTTATTTGAAAGCCTTATTGTGAAGAAAAGAATAAAGATTGACGGGGAAGGGACTTAGTGCCAGCTTACTACAATCATTCCGAGGTGCCTACACCTCCAAACACTCATTCAGGCAATCTGGATAGAAACTGACAACAACATCGCCACTGACATCGGTTGGTGGCCATATCCTGCAGCGTCTCCAACCAGGCGCAGTGAGGATCACGCGGTCCCCGTCCTGAAAGGCGAGTAGCACCGAAAGCACCCAAATGTTGCGTGATTTCCTTCATACCCTTCTGCCACGTCAAGGGTTGGCCACCTCTCTGCTTCCGCCACTCTGAATTTGGCATGAAAAACAGCACTCTCTTCGGCAAACGATGATTAGGCATACGCAACACATGTCCCAAACAACGCAGCTTCTGGTGCTGGACACGTTCTTTAACGGAAGTACCCGTTACACAACCGAAAACGCGCTCTCTAATTGTCTCGTTACGGATTCGCCGACACCAACCCGCACGAGTTATGGAGAAAAAGCTGTAAATAGCTGGTACGTGCTGTATCATGGCTTCCGGTAGGCACAGTGCTGCGTTCCTCCAGCAACAGTACAACCTGATGAGGCTTCTACCGCAAATCAAACACGGCTTTCGGTGATTGTTGACCACAGCTGCATCTTGCTATGCCACAAGCTTCTGGCACCATACATGGCTGTATAACCCTAATTCGTTGACCTTGGTTGTATCAGTGTTCCGAACGAAGGAACGAGGAATCCAGCCGATTGAGTCATTTGCATGGACTACGGCCACTCCACATCCATCTACGTTTAAGGACACCACACAACAGATACACAGCTGCGCTTCTGCCGAAAAATGAGTCAACGGCTCCTGAAAAGATCACTTTCGTGGACCCACCAATTCAAGAATTCCCGAAACCAGGTGAGACCCTCAAACTCTACCAAAATCGCAGTAGGGCAACCGTCAAGCATCCGGAACAGAAAACTTAGCTTCCGATTGGACGCTCTAGCAGGTCAGCAACAACGGACGATGATGAGTGTTCAGACATGTCAGAGAAGCAACGATCAACGCTTTAACTACCGCGATGCTCGTTATAATTTGGCACTCGCTTGTTCGCAATAGAGCCGTTGTGTCCCCTGTGGTTGAGTCATTTTCCGACACTGGAGCAGAGACAGTGGTCAGCTGAAACATTAGTTAAGATGGTCCCATTTGCCTATTTTGTGCTCTGACCGTGTGAATAGACTCCAACCGCTTCGAAGGTGTGCTGTTTTCACGAGGTCGGGTGCGGGTAGTGTAATTTAGCCCAGACAACGACAAAACGTTTTCGGTAACCAGGTGAGCAGTTAGAACGAGCATGATATGCAATAACCCAGAGGATATCCCTGTCGTGACCATTACAACAAGCAGTGGCTTCCAGACCCATTTGCTCCGAAGAGATGGCTACGCTGTGTCTGTGATCGGCCGTGAGATGACCTTGTGATACGCGTAAAAGAGATGTAAAAGTGCTTCAGTACGTCTTTACTGCAGGCGGTAGCAAATAGGTACTAAGTGTGAAGTTACAGGTGAAGAGAAGACGGGGTACTGCCACGGATAAAGTGACTGAAAATCTGGTCCAGGTTGGAGGATACCTGAAAGCACATCTGTGGATGAGTTTGTGAGACAGCCAAGTGATTACTGGAGGAAGGTTGAGGGTTAGGGTGTCACGAAGGCAATTCAGTGCCACGTGTCGCTTTGAGTAGGAAACGAACGGGTGGGCCGTGGATATAGTCCGCGTCGGCTGGAGCGTCGACACCGGCATCGTAAGCAATCGAAAGATCCACATAACTATCTCCTGGGTCCAAATCGAGGAGGGCAGTGAATCTGACAGAGAAGAAAAAATATTGTTGAGAAGCGAAAAGTAGTCATTTAATCAACGCGTGAGAGAGTTGCCCCAGTTGATTTTCCGGAATATACGTAGCTCGGGTGAGTGGACTCGTTTTCGGTCTGTTGTCGAGCTTGGCAGTTGCAGTACATCACCAATCGGCAGTTGCTGCATAGCTACCTAGACGGCGGTGCCCCTCCGCCTGGACTCTTACACTTGTAAAACCAGTTTAGACTCTGAATGAAGCGATGGTCAGAGTTCAATTATGACGGCTTTCCCATGCATCACTGCAGGGAAACCATGAGCACTGAAAGATTACCAAGCCCAGAAATTGAGCAAACATGAACTGACTATCACCTGTTCACCGAATAATAGACCCTCATTGATTATCTTCGCACCCAGGTACCAGAGATGATCCGTTGTGCAATTACGTGAGGGACACGACATCATTGTCAGGTGAAACCCTTCGGAAACCGAAGACTTACCGCTTGCTCAATCTCGACTGATGTCCAGGCAGATAGCTTATATAGACCATTCGATTGCCCTGAGTGATAAACGTGGCCTCCAAGGTGTGTTGTTTCTGCCGAAAAGAACGAAGGCAAACATGAAAGGTGGTCAAGATGAGTAGAACCATAACAAACGAACTCGACTAGTCTGAGAAGTGAGTTAGCTATTGACGCGCCTACCTGATGAACCCGAAGAAGGGCAAAACCAGTCGTACGTAAACGAACAGTTTTCAGCAACCGTGTGAGTAGTATGTACCGCTTAGATGATGTATTGCGATACCTCGAACATCGTACCAAGTGAAACATGAGGCGGCCTGATGCGGCCCATTCAAATGAAACAAACCACAATAAACAAGACATTCAGCTAGCTGGATTCAGTTGAGTCTCTTGTCAAGACAAAATTCGTGTGCAAATGAGAGTATTTGTCAAAACGTGTCTGATTTGAACCCAGGCAGATGGAGTCATGGTGCCAGTAGGGGGAAGGTGAGGTGATAAAGGCCGAAGAGATGTGTTCATCAAACCCGATTAAAACATTGCTATTCAAGAACAATGGATGAAAATGCTTAGACGGGATGCGACACACATTTCTAAAGCACGAGCACTAGATCATTTCGCCGCGAGTGGTGGATCAACATTGTGATTGACTCCAAATTAGGCAACATATAGCGCCACCCATCCTTCAGTCACGCTATTCACGTCACGTGCTTATGTATACTTGTTCCCTGTCTGAAGTTACGAAGTCTCTTCACTACCAATAAGCTAGAACTAATCTGCCTGGAAGAGGGGGAACCTCAGAAGCAGCACGAACTACTTGAGAAGTTGTCACTCAACGAGTAGCTAACACGTCATTTGAACTTCGTGATAGGAGGATCGTTCGGCTGTAGCCCCCTTTCGGTGCCTAACTGCCATGCCACCAGAAGGAAACACGACGGTTGGGATACTGCCAAGTTGTCCAAGCCTAGGGAGGAGTCGAAAGGCAGAGGTCGAGTTACAACCACGGACTTTCCGGTTAGTAAATTCGCACTTTAGTCACCTCATCCTGTCTAAGTGAGAGTTAATCGTATTGCTGGTCAGTCACTCGCGGTGAAGTGGCATGGTGCACTGCGCCCAGATGGAAGGCCGCGGGTTCGAATCTCCATGCGGATTCGTCGGCTGCGCATTGCGAATGATTTCCAACAGAAAAGAACAGATACCAGTTGGCTTTCCAGCACAGATTGACTTCACTTGAAACTACCAACACCCTGTAGGTCAAGACATTTTCGACAAATTCTGGAATATTGGACAGAGGACTCTGGTTTGATAAAAAGTGTTCTGAATAACAACCTAAGCGTCCCTGAAGAGGAATTCATAGTTCCATCCCCTATGAATCGTCTTACACCACCTGTTTACCTAAACTGCCCAGTAAAATTCGCTGCCTGCATCTACTACTTATTCCCCAAGTAGTCTGTTCCGTCGCCTGGGAAACGTTGCTTCGGATTCCACGCACCTTTTCGGTGTACTGCTGTCGTTCAACAAGCAGGACGCACGATGACTCGGATACCGACAATTTGTCCAAGCGGATTGGGTTCAAACCGTGGACCCTCCGGTCACGCCCTAATCGATGAGCTATCATCTTCCTGATCTCTTCCTGCTTCTAATACATGGATGTCCCTCTCTGGACAGACAACATCAAGAAACTGGCCAAAAGTGGTCCCTTTTGAGGACAGAGGCCCAGACTGCTTGAAGTGTTTCCCGTGCCGCCAACCCACAGGCAGTATAGTTCTGTACAGAGCATTTTTTTCCGAAACCGCAATTTGAGCAGAACTCAGTTGCAAGGTTACTAAACCACCTAAGTGGGATTTGATTCGCCATCCGTTTTCTGCAGATAACAGAACTCACCTTCAAATCCAACACAAAATCCCCTAAAGTGTATATATCTAGTGGTTTCGACGGCTCAACAGTCCAGCGATCCCACAAAGTGAATTCGGACTGATTTGGCAGTCGAATTCTCGGACACGGAGCAGGTTCGCTGAGAATAATCACTGGCAAGGCCAGGTTAAGGAAAGCGTTGCGTGCTGCGTGTGTAGTAGGATTCGAACTGTCTGACGATGGCGCGCGGCAAGCGTACTTGACCAGTTCCAAACAAACAAGTCCGGCTACAGCAGCCGTGGTGGTGGCGATTGCTGGAACGATCCGTCCGGCTATGCGGCGCACCTCATGACGAGGAGTGACTGGTAGACCGTACATGACAGCTCGGAGATTCTGCGACGAATAAGGAACATGAAGGGAAAAGAGAAACAGATGGACAGTAAAGGGGCTGTGGTTAATAGGTTGAAAAGATCACTGAACTGTCGACGGACGCCACATTGTGAGGTTATTTCATATAGGTGAGGTCGGAAGCGCCAGTGAAACATTGAGATAGCAATGAAACAAGCGGCAAAAAAGCAGGACTGGATGGAGTGGCAACCGCGTGCACTGAAGTATAGACTACGAACCGATTGGTTAGAGGAATTACCGTTTCATCTATGAAGAAAAAGGCTTCGATTGGCTTTTGAAAATTCTTATTTAGGCAAAATCATGCGTTTTTGTTAGTGTACAAACAACCTTCCTGGACGCCTTGGTGAACCTTGCATTGGCTGTTCGAATCCGCCTATGTCAGGCGGCCGGTATTTGGTTGCAGTGCCCCGATTGATTATATACATTGCTAACTGGATGACCTTGGCTTGCACGAGCTTCGATTGCACACAGATGATAGGTCGGCAGGTTTCGAACCGGATTCGGGCAGTTATTGGCTGTTCGTTTTGCCCTGTGATTGTTGCGGTTCTGCATCGCCTCCTAATGCTACACTGGTCAACCATTTTACAATGGCACGGTAAACTGGCGTGCTGCGACTTGTGGGAATCAAGCATACTTGTTGGGCGAAATTTCACGCGAATCCCGCTTTACCGCTCGCAGTCAGATGCTGTCACGGCCAAAAAGCCTATCCAACGCAAGACTGGCCAAAAATTCGGGACGCTTGCCGGTCGGGCATCAAGCCGAGACTTGATTGGTCGAAAGTCTGGACCCAACACCCAATCATGACCCAGTATTGGTCAACTGCCGGTTGTCAATGTCACATCCAGAACGCGTCAGAATTTCCAGAAAGTTGTTGCCGCTTACGTTATATATATATGGAGCGCTGTACAAGTGTTCTTAACTTCGTTTTGGGCGTTAATATATTTTGTGCACCTTTGGTGGTTGTTTTGACGTGAACGCTAGCTTGGGAGGCTCAGACCGAGAACCAAGCTGAGAAAAATACCGTTACCACAAAATACTCGGGTGAACTTGAGTCAAACTGTTTTCCCTAAAGCATTATTTCTCAAGGTGGCAACGACAAGTTGAAAGTTGACCACCAGAGACGATACACGAGCGTTTGGTATCACCGGTACTTGTGGTCATCTAGCATCGCTCGCATCGTTGAAATAGGTAGCACTGCATCAGTACACATCGTCTGAATGCATCTTCACAGAATGCAATGGATCTCGAATGTGCGTAAGTAAACCAAAACTGTTAAATCCCGTTTCTGACTAAAAAACGGGGGCTGCTATCAACGTGCGCACAATTTTTTTACGGTAAGCGTTTTGGTTGACGCAGTGGACCATGGTGGATTGTTTAGTGAGCACAGCTGTCCAGGCCTTGATAAGAATTTTATGTATACATTGTTCCAAGCAGAATGGAAGCTAGTCAACAACAGCTGATTAGCTCCGCGTGGCGTTCCAACACGCCGTATCAACAAGAACAACATGGTTTTAAAAAAGACGCTCCAACAGTCGTATCAGGACATGTTGTTTCAGGAAGAGATAGGCGGACAAAGTGGCGAACTGTGAAAAAAGTCACGCTTTTGCTTACTGCATTCCAGATTGAAAATTTTCCAACTTGTGGAACCCTTATTTACTGAGTGACCGTCGTCGCATAAGCTATATTTTGTGTACAGTAACTCCTCTCGCCATGGCAGATCGACGGGCTAGGGGGTAGCCTGTTCAGTGGAATCGACCGATGGACGATGGTCTTGTGAACACGGAAGTCGGATAACCTCTCTTCAGACGGATGTATCTCTATAAGGGGGGAGGCGCGTACGAATGTTCATACCTTCCATTATTGTATACACCAGTGCGTTTCTTTCTGGTTGTTGTGATTTTGTTACTTACGTAATACATACATATAAAAAGTGGTGCGGTGTATACAAAGCGAACCAAACTTGCTGTTGTGTCTAGATGGCTATGGAGCTAACGAGCTGTAAAAATGTTTGATAACTCCATTGGCCTAAGCCTTTATGTACAAAATGTATTCCACCATGTTTACAAATACACGCTTTGACCGCAGAGTTACCATTAACTGTGACAAGTGAGACGCGGTTGTCAATGGACAACAAGAACAGAACAAGGGCAACACCACATGGAACAGTCAGTAGTTCACAATGCACTACTCACAGGGTTGCTGAAAATTCTTCGACAGCCTACGACCGGTTTCGCCCTTTTTGGGGCTCATCAGGTAGGCGCAGTCCTCAAGTTTCCGTCAACCCTATGTTCTACTTGAAACCAGATTGCACGAAATTAGCTCATTTGCAAACAAATTTGGTTTTCCGAGAGACCCATCCGGAACCCAGCTGAATCTCTCGCTTGTGATATTTTCAGGCAACTGAATGTGCTGCACCAGGCCGCCTCATGTTCCAGTCGCTACAATATTCAAGATATCACGATACATATATATTCCTAGTGCTGAAAATTCTTCGACAGCCCACGACTAGTCAAGCCCTTCTTGGGGCTCATCAGGTAGACGCAGTCTCTCGTTTGTGATGTATCCAGGCTACCGAACGTGCTGCTGCCTGGAAACATCACAATCGAGAGGTTCAGCTGGGTTCCAGGTGAGTCTTTCGCATTGTTTGCAAATGGTCTGTAGTTCAGTTCACAAAATTTGGGGCTTCCACTTCCGCCTGGGAAACGACTTGGCGACTAAAAAACCAGAGTTCTAGACTGATCGACCGAGGGCTAGTCGGAGCACGTCTATTCCAAGTTCACCAAATCAACAGGTGTTCGACAGCTGGCGGAACAGCTGACAGTTTAGCAAAGCCTTTTCGATGCCAGAAAACGGAGTGACCCAAGCAAGACACCTTCCGGTGAACCAAGAAGCCGCGTGAAGAGAGACTAGCTAGGAAAAACGAGAGCTTGAAATCAAGGGCGATCATGATGATGACGGTCGGAGTTGGACGCTGGTCATCTCCTGAACGGACAACAGGAAGATGGGGATTTATGCACCAATTCGACAGCCTCAAACGAGCAAAACATGAAACCTCCAAAGTAAAAAAGTGGTGTATCGACAACTCACTGCAGCGGAAGCGATAAAATCCACGTGTGCCAAGCGATCATCATCCTTCTCAAAAGCCACAGAATGACAAGCATATATGGCTGATTGGGGGGGGGATCGGGAAAAACACAAAGAGATGGGGACACACGTAGGTTGTGATGAAACTAGAGCACAGCTATCAATACAGTGAACCACAATTAGGAGCAAACAGATGAAAACCGGTCAATGATAGGGGGGGGATTATTCTCAACTACTCTACGCAGCGTGGTACATTCATCATCAAAGACAGCAACATCAGTGTTGACACTGATGCTTCACTGCCGTACAACCATAAAGTTCGTCTAATTTCATATTTATATACATATATATATATAATTATATAAAAGCCCTAGAGTGAAAAGAAGAGAAAAAGAGGGATGAGGGAGGGACCTAGTGCTGGCCTATGTCAAGCATTCTGAGGTGCCTACACCTCCAACCGCTCAATCAGACAATCTGGAAAGAAACTGACAGCATTAACGCCACTGACATCGATTAGCCGCCATTTCTTGCAACGTCTCCAGCCAAGCACAGGCGGGGTCACGGGGACCCCACTGGAAGGCGTACAACACCAACAACACCCAAACTCTTCGTGATCTCCTTCACGCCTATCTGCCAAGTCATGCGCGGTCCACCTCGCGGTTTGCGTCATTCTGAAGGAGGCACGGAGAACAACACTCGTCTCGATAGACGGTGTTTCGGCATGTGTAGCACATGACCGAGCCATCGTAGCCGGTGGTGCTGGATGATTTCCCCAATTGAAGTATCTGCAGCACAACCAAATACCCGTTTTCTAGCGTGGTACATTAGGGCGTTTTCATGATTGGTCTAAAGGATTTGGTCTCCACCCCCTGGCTTGTTCAGCCCCAAAGAATTTCTACCGATTCCGTAGTTTGTGACCAGGGGTTTTTTCTGGCTTTCTCTGCTACCATTCAACTCTGAACATTCAAAAGCCGTTCACTGGACGTAGGGTGAACTTCGATATCACACACACAGAACTCTTGAGCAGTCAAGTTTCATGCTAAGATGATGCGAAACGCTATTGAGACCAATTCTCTTATCCGAGCGATAGCAGTCCCTAAGCTGAAGTT
Source organism: Clonorchis sinensis (assembly GCA_003604175.2). NCBI lineage: Eukaryota > Metazoa > Platyhelminthes > Trematoda > Opisthorchiida > Opisthorchiidae > Clonorchis > Clonorchis sinensis. The sequence goes on along the minus strand of CM030373.1, from coordinate 30,575,265 downwards.
TTACAGCGTGTGGTAGTAACTTGACGGGATAAGCAAAAGGGCAGACAAAGGGAGTTCCGGTAGGCACTTTCCGTGATAGTAACCGTTTAAGAATGCAATAGACGCCATTTCCGGACGATGAGCAAGTGTCTAAAGGTTATCGACATGTCGTACAAATTTAGGCTGAATAACAAAGAGGAAGAAGCCCCATTTGTTGTGTACTGTAAACGGTGGTGTTAATTCTTTGCTGTTCCTTGGCTTACTGCTCCACCCACTGTGGTGTGTCAAAATACACGGCCCCTAGTGGAGACGAAGGAGGACTAATACAACCGTATTTATAGGGTCGTCAAAGAATGTTCCACAGGGGCGAGAAGTGCCGAGCTATGATGCTCGATCCCGATTGGCTGGCATTCGACCAATCAGGAAAAGCCCTTGTTTAGCCCATAGCCTAAACGTCCGTCCAATCCACGTGATGTTCAAGCGGCTGTCCTCCGGAGACAACCTGAAACATTCTTGGATAGGGCAAATGTGGTACTTATAAAGGGGGTAGGATGTGGACAGGGATGACACCAACCTCCCTAGATGCTCGCATCATGATAATTTATCAGTAGAAAATAGGCCAAGAAAGACGGACGGTGAGAAGTGCTGAGAATGGTAGCAGATCCAAACAAAAGATATAGGGAGATGTTTACATGGAACGAATTGGAAGGGATGAACGTTGCTCAGTTCGACAAGTTCCAGTCGGGGAGGATGGCAATACCGGTGTTCGGGGCAGCGGTCGTCGCACAGTCGGAGTGAAGCGGAGCATTGAGAGAAATAGGACGAAGGGAAGTGCACAACACTGTCATCTGCAAAGACAACATGGATACAAGAGGTAACTGTAGACAAGAAATTGTTTACATAAAAGAGGTACAGTGTGGAGGACAGCACCGGTCTTTCGGGGACTCCAACGCTGCTTTTCTGAGTCTGACTCGCATAGAACGGTTTTTCAGGAAAATTCCAACCCAGGTGATGAAGTCCGGATGCAACCCGTACATGGAAAGCATGCCAAACCCGGTCAAATAGCTTCGATGTATGGACGGCGGCCGCATTGGCTTCACCAAGAGTCCAGAGAGGAAGACAAATCACCTGTGAAGTGGTGGTGCCTGAATCCACATCGGTGATCACTCAAAAGGGGGCTGTCTTCAAGACTGCGGAGTTGGTTGGTCGAAATTGTTTCAAAAGCTTTGGACAAAACGAGGGTAATGGAGGTGGGCCAGTAGTTGGGGTCAAGGCGAGAGTAACGTTTCGGAATGGGAAAGACAAACGATTTTTTCCAATCCGAAGGAAACACATCAGTGGATACCGTTAGAGGAAAGTACTCTGAAAGGACTGCGGGAAGTTCACCGCAGAGTTACAGAACGAAATCGGAACGATACTCTCAGAACCAGGTGGTTTGAAACTGTTGGGTTCTGACAAGAGGCGGCAAACACTCCTCGTGGTGATAGTTGGCAAGGGTGAGTTGGTCAAACAGGATGGATAGACTGGTGCGTGGCTGGAGGGGGGGGGCGGAATACCAGGAGGCCAGAAGTTGACCAGCGGAGATCCTTCCAGATGTGAGGGACTAAGGAAGAACAAATTTTGCGATCGACTGCTTTGAGCAGGCTCCAAAATTGATAACTTCCGGGTAATATCTTCAATAGTACGCTTGCCTTTCAAGCAGTAAATTTGGTTTTGAATGTGGCGATCATAGATGAGCAGGTATGACATAGTCAGCGCGTGTTGAGGGACCCACCGACGCTTTTACATTGTGTTTTTCATTCCTGCCTGCAGACACATATGGTTAAACCATTCAGAGAATGATTGCTTCCATGGTTTGAAAACCCAGGGGATAAATTGGCAGATACCGTCAGACTGGACAATCGTAAATGAAGAGTCCTCCGAGAAACAGCACTCCCAAAGACAGCCGCTGAAAAGTTGACGCACAACAACCGAATCAATGTAAGGGTATCGCCGCAAAACACAACGAGGGGAAAGTGGGTTTTGGGTGTGGGAAAAATCAATGAGACAGTAGTGATGAGAGGAATTAAAAGGGATAGAAGAGATCACAGGAGGTCAAGGGTTTAGCAGTGCCGCCGGGTTGGAAAGCAGATGAGCTCAATAGGGGAGCTGGAATGGAAAGGAACTTGGCCGGGTGATCTATGTGGGTAGAAAACCGCAGCCATCCATCATTGTGGGCAGCGAAGTCACCGAGAATGCATTGGGGTCGGATTGAAGCACCCACTCACGGATAGCATTGTGTCGGTGTAAGTTCAGTTTAAGTCAGAGTGGTTGGAATTTGGCAGCACAACATTCCACGGCAGAAAGGTGAAAAACTGTACAGTTCGGAAATTGTGGGTGGGTGAGGTCATCAGACCCGGACATTGGGGTCTTAATGAGGAGCAAAACAGAATGTGAGGTGGAGGGAACTTGGTAAACCTAGTCAATTTTGCAGTCCTTGAATTCGCATGAAGGAGCGGAACGAGGTGCCACGGTAGTTTGTATTTACGTGTTTATTTGGTGACATTCCAGCTCAGGGCCTTAGAATGGAGAACCATATTAGTCTCCTATAGGTCTGGCGGCGGTACCTTCTCAAACGATAGTGTTAGCCATCTACCACCTTGCTTCGAAAGCATGGAAGTTCATGACCACGAGATGGCCCAGCGGTTAAGGCATGATCGGCAGGTCCCTGTTTCGAACCAACCCATGTTCCTTTTTTGATTGCCCAAGTCGCATTGAAAGCGCGCGTGAGAACTAAACGGCCTGGAAGGCAGCACTCGGTTGAAATGGACAAGGAAGAATAGACCGCAACGGTACGTTTACGGACAACCTTCCAGAAATACTGACAACCAAACAGGGTTATCACTCATCAAATCATGAGTGCAAAACCCCTGCATTCGTTTTCTTGCTAAATATCCCATACTGAAATAACTGTGTGACTATAAGCCGCCAGTGTAGGGGTAAAGGCAAGAGGGAGCGTTACTCATCTTCGGAGGAGCGTTTGTTGGCGGGGATGGGTGGCACTGAACTGTTCAGCTGTAGCACCTTTCGATGCCTAGCTGCCATGCCACCCGAGGGAAGCACGAGGGCTGGGATACTGCCAGGTTGCCAAAGCCTAGACAAGGGAAATCGAGATGCAGAGGTCGGGATCGAACCACGGACCTTACGGTCGGTAAATTTGCGCTTTAACCACTTGAGCAATCTCGCCCCTGAACTGGGTGAATATATTTACTCAAATGTGCTCAGAAAAACTCTTCGACTTTGAAACAGGTGAGAAAAAGATCTTGATCCAAATCCACGCAAAGGATGAGCTGAAGTTATTAACGACAATAACCCAATTAAGCGGAAACACCGAAAAAGTACAGCGCTAAAGCAACTCACACCGTAATTTCAGTGCATCTTCTAATGCTGTCAAAGTCGTGCGAAGTGCTCGGATCGTGTGTTCGTCCAAGTTTAGGGGATCGCCGCTTGTGGACGCTTCCGCATTCTGGTTGTTTACAGATGTTTCAGAAGTTTCATCCTCGTCGGTGGCGATTCGTTTGGCGGATGGGACAAATACAGGTGGAGTATAGGCTTGCAGACAATTGTCCAGGTGTTTAGCCAAGTCTTCAGTGTTCGGACTGTTAAAATCGACGTCCGCTGGAGGAGTGATTGTCAGCTGATCCGCGAGAAGACGAGAATAGCTCATGAGGAATTTCTGATGCCTGAAATAAGTAAATGACAATAAACCAGGTCAAATCGGATTGCTGTGGAGCGATATGGCTGTACTAATAACACGGGGAACCGATAAAAATTGCCACGATAGCAAATCCGAAGAGTACAGGTGCACCAAATGATGAGGGGATTGTCAGTAGAGTGAGCCAACGAAAATCACCCGATGAACGGGAGCAAATGCTCCAGAAACTGCTGAGCTTTAACCTGCAAAGACTCGATGTCATGCCAGTAGTGTTCAACCAGGGATAAGACAGAAAGAGGACTAGCGACGTCATCGTAGACTCGACAACCAGCGCCCGAACTGCACATGTGCTTTGTGTGTTCTGTCCGTTGTCCTGCTAATCGAATCAATGCGCTGCGCTAAGGGTGTTCTCATCCGATCAGAAACCATCAAAGACCTGCACTGTAGTTGCGTTTCGAAGGTATGCGGTGCTTGTGGAGTTCAAATGGTGCGGTTTTCCACGGTAACCAACGTAAAAAAAATCGTTCAGCTGTAGCACCCTTTCAGTGCCTGGCTGCCATCCCACCAAAAGGAAAGACGAGGGTTGGGATACTGCTAGGTTGCCCAAGCCTAGACAGGGGAAGTCGAGAGGCAAAGGTCGGATTCGAACCACGGACCTTCCGGTCAGTAACCACAGAGTTATCTCGTCCACCCCCCAATGTAGAAAAGTCAAGCAATAACTATGAGAGGGCAAAACGCCCAGAGAATAAGAAGAACAATGTTCGTAAAGTTTTTGGTCGAAGTTGTTCAGCCCAGAAATGATATTACATTTAAAACGGTGGACACTAATATTATTCAGTGTTCACTACTTTCTCTTCCATGGGGGTTTTCTAGGTTGACACATTCCATCTGAAAACCAACCACGATTCGGCGCCTTCCTCTGGTTAGGAGCTTTTACGGAGCGTTATCACAACACCTGATGTGCTCACTTGTACAGAAAAAGATGTGACAAAAACGGTTGTGAGGAATCTACAATTATCTCTATAGATGTGTGATGGAGAAGCATGAACATGAAGCAGGGCGTGAACGCAAGAGCTAAAAAATACTCGTCCATTTCTGTCAGAGTTTGAACGCAGCCACGAGTTTTGACGGGGTCCCTGCAGCTGGAAAACTTTTTGGCAGAAAGGTTATAAGTCAACTTTTTTTCCTGATTTACCGGTTGCTTCCTCCAACAATGATGCTAACATCTCCAATGAGTTTACTGGGTTGGCCCAACAGGCCGGTACTTCCACAATATTCCGCAATATATTCCCTGTTTATACGTAATGCACTACTCATAAGGTTGCTGAAAATTCTTCGACAGCACACGACCGGTTTCGCCCTTCCGCTTCGGGCTAATCAGATAGGTGCTGTCCGCGAGTTTCCGTCAACCTTATGTTCTACTTGAACCCAAATTAGACTGATTTCGAGAAATACACTCATCTGCAAATCAATTTGGTTTTGCGAGAGACTCACCTGAAACCCAGCTGAGTCTCCCGTTTGTGATGTTTTCAGGCAACTGAATGTGCTGCACCAGGCCGCCTCATGTTGCAGTCGAAGAATTTTCAGCAACCTTATGAGTAGTGCATTACGTATAAACAGGGAATATATTGCGGAATATTGTGGAAGTACCGGCCTGTTGGGCCAACCCAGTAAACTCATTGGAGATGTTAGCATCATTGTTGGAGGAAGCAACCGGTAAATCAGGAAAAAAACCACACTCTATTGTTCTATGTTGTGAAGACACGGTACTTTTCAGATGGCAAGTAGAACGGTGGATAACTCTGGTAGACTTCTCAGACAGTAAATCGGAGGCTACGCGGCAAGAACGTTGTTGAAACAAAGCTGAAAACTCGTAAAAACAGAGCCCACGTTTTACTATGGGTACGAAAACGGACTGCTGTGGGGCCACACATCCGTGCTCAACTTACAGCGGATCGGTTGCACAAAACTCGACGGGGGTCGGTTGGCGCTTCGGCAATTGCCAGAACGGGGCTAAAAGTTAGAAAAAAAGGGAGTGGCTGTCTTCGGAAAAAAAGAACAAGCGAATGAGCCGAGTAGGGAGTTGAGAATGACAAAAAAACGCACACCATAAAGTTGAATATACACGCAGGGAGACGTAGCCATGGTAATTGTGACATTGAGGAAAGCAGTTGAAATCACTCGGCCATGAACATTCATTCATATTCTTACCAGTTCCTCGTCCACCTTTCATAAAAATTTTCAAGCTATGCGAGGGCTTGGAATAGGGTCAAATAAACCCGTCATGAACAGCAACGAAACGGATTCGGGTGTGGCCATCGCAATTAATCGAATGTTATCAAAATTGAGGTTGTTCGCTTGACGTTAATTGGTTTCTGAGTCCATTTGGACTCGGTTGAGTTCGATGTGCTCGCGTGTAGCTAACACCGGAAAATCGAACCATTTGGATAGTTGGAAGTCCACTCACAAAAGCCGAGTGAAATGTGGAATGCTACGTGGCAGATTTGTCATGTTGATGCGTTGACTCACCAACCTAGGCACGCATCGATCTGTGGTTAAAAAAAACAACTGCGCGATTTGCGGGCCTCACGAATCAAGGACGTCACACGTGACCAATCAAATAGCTTCATGATGACGTCAATTTGGAATGTTGGCTAGGTATAGCAGCCCGAGTTAAAAATAAAGGATACGAGTCGATGAACAAAAACAGAGTTACGTCACCACGATTCACGTGATGTCAATTTTCCGCTCTCCCCACTCACACCAACGCAAACACACACAAATAGTGCTCAACAAGCCTAACTTTCAAAGACAAAAGGTGTTTTTCTGCTATTCCTAATGTGTATAACGTGATTCCCCGTTTTTTATGTCTCCGTTTTGCACCTATACCATTTTTTGTTGTCTTTGATCTGAACGTCAACCGCTCTTTGACCTTGTCATCACACGTGTTGTTTAAATCAACACGTGGGTTTTGCCATCGTATGGCCAGCTTGCCTCAAGTCGTTCAGCTGTAACACCTCCCGGTGTCTAGCTGCCATGCCGCCCGAAGATGGCCTAAGTGGTTAGAGCGCGAATTTACTGACCGTAAGGTTCGTGGTTCGAACCCGACCTCTGCCTCTCGACTTCCCCTGTCTAGGCTTGGGCAACCTGGCAGTATCTCAGCCCTCGTGCTTTCTTCGGGCGGCATCGTTCAGCTGTAACACCCTTCCGGTGTCTAACTGCCGTGTGTTCGAACGAATACCTTCCGGTCAGTAAGTTCGCACTCTATCTACTTGAGCCATCTCGCCCCTAAGGGATCCCGTAAGGAATTAGCAGTTCCTAAACTGGTGCAAAGAAGCCGCCGTAGTCCCACGATTTGAGGTCTGTAGTAGTTTTATTATTGTACTTATAGTAACGCATTTAATGATATACCTCCATTTGAACGACTTTACTTTTGGATTTCTGCGCGTAACTGGAAACAAACTATAAAAGTTGGACGAGTATTTGAAAGTATGTCTAGAATATTTGTTTACTTTGTGGACCTAAATCGGGAGTTCGTGAGAAGGCCAATACAGCATTTGGTCACTTTGAGACGTGCTTCCGAAGGAGACATTGTTTGAACGTCGTTACTAAGAGTGCACGTAATTCGTCGATCGGTTGCGTCCTCTTCACGACTGCGCAGATGCAAAACCCACAGACCTACGGAAATGTGTTCCCGTACTTGATCGATTTCACTAAAAAAATGTCTACGCGAAATCTTCTCGATCAAGTGGAGGGTTCGAGTCACAAATAGCAGAGGTGGTCCAGTAAGCAGGTACTACGGAAATCATGCAGTGTAATACAAGATCAGGTACGACAATTTAACCGAATGGTGGAAAAGGATGTGACCAGGTACGACAATTTAACCGAATGGTGAAAATTCCGGACGATGCATGTACGAGCATCTGGAAAAATGGACTCATGAATAGACGGCAACCAAGACGCCGTAGTTTTGTACATCCACCTAGTCGACAGAGGTTTGAAGGACAACTGTTCAGCTAGCAATGGGAATGTCCAGACAAGAGGCATCTTAAGGCTGAAGAACAAGCAGGCCATGTGGAAAACTACTGAACCGAACTGAACATAGAAAAAGACTATCACATTGGCACATGATTACTGCCGTGACAGTTGACTGCAGTGGCTGTTAGCAGTTTCCGGACTGTAAGGTACGCACACACACACGGGACTATACCATCATTGTTCATGGTCTGAGATGAAAGGTGATCTCTGCGGGATCAAATGACCGACTGGAAGTGGTATCTTCTGCAGGGTGGTCGATACTAAAGGTGGTCTTCGGAAAGAGGAACAAAGGCTTTTAGGAAGAGTGTGGTATGTTAGCTATGGTCGAGAATTAATTGCTGTACCGGCTTCTAAACAATAGAAAGGCCGTTGAATAGCCAGAAAGTTAGATCAGGCACAAATTCAGCTGCCGACCTCAAGGAATCAAAACCCAATTCTCCTCATGCGAGTACTGCTTACAGCGATCTCGTCAGACGAAGAAACGGGACAGGACAGCTTTAGCAACCGCGATACCTACGTGTGCTTCATGGTCAGACAACAAGCGTTCTCAATACTGAAGAAGCTGAGAAGTTTACAGCATCAGAAAATCTAAAAACTAAAAACTTAAGACCAATGTGCGCCAGAAGTAATATTCGATCAAACCACAGCTTACGCCTACTGTGGTTCTCGCACAGGTGGTCGTTGAACCGTTTGGCATTTAGGTTGCAAACATTTCGTCCCCAATCGAGATGTCATGGGTGGATGGGTCCCGCCTAACCGCACGCTGATGAATCTTCTCGATTGGTGACGAGACGTTTGCTCGGCGGTTTACTTCACGGAGATCTATATCCATCAATCCTATGAACAGAACTTTTGTGAACTCAAATAACGTAATTCTGGCCAGTTTTGAGGATTGGTGCCCTTCGAGAGGAGAGTGAGGGGGGCACTGCACTTCAATTTGAGGACATATATCACACATGCCTCCAAAGGCTACATCAGTGATTCAGCAATCATATCTAATAAAGTCAGAGTCCCAGTATTAACTGATGTTTTAGAAAACAACCCCCCTTAAGAGATCACCAAGCGAGGTTCGAACCACGAAAAGATGGTTAAGCTTTACTAACTCAAGCAAGGCACTCGTTGAAATTGCATGAACTTGAAACGACATACTTCACCGGCATTCAAAAAAGTACAACCATGATTAGGAATGCCACGTGGGAGCAGTTGTTCACAAACTCACGATTAGCATAGTTAATCAGCACGAGTACATGGGAGCACAAACAGGGCGAAAAACAATTATACAAATGCCGTATGTGCTGTCACTCACTTCCGTCCGCAAGTCTGGTTTCCGGTGGAAACGAGTGGAGTAGTTGACGTGCCTTGAAGGGAAACGACGGATAAGTCACGCGATTGTAGGAATTGAATGGAAAATCGTCCGTATTACTAATCGACAGATTGGGTCACGTAAGAAGTCAAATTTAGTGGCGCCAGGTAGCAAAGCAAATGTTCGTGGTGTTAGTTAGAACCGGAAGAGTCGTATGGTTTAGGGGAGTTCCGAACGAACGACGTGCGAGTTTCGCGAAATGAGCACTGCTGATGGTTCTCAATAATGAGGGAGAAAGAGGTTTGCCAGTATTTCTCGGCTATTCAGCATAGATTGGCTTCACTGACAGGACAAAATCTGAGTTGAAAATTACCAAATCCCCTCACACTACCTTCAATCCATGGATTGTTCATTAGTTGGCACGAAAATTAACCATCTCCCATGTAAACGGTAAAGCGGTGTACACAGTACCACCAACAGTTGTTATCACTCGGGAGCATTCCTCGGGAGAAACATCGAAATTCGTGCAGAAACACACAATTCCCGACCATCTTGTTGAGAATTCAACCTAGTTCGGTAACAGTTCCCCGTCCGCACTGACCCAGTCTTGCTATCCAGTCAGTGCTATCCTGAAAGTGGAGTTTCAGAAAACAGGTGTTGTTGGGGAACAGACACTTGGGATTCCATTGAAGTTACAGTGGCTGAACTTCACTTAGAGCTCAAATGGTTCCGAGGTTGTTCGGGGACGAACATTTAAGGCAGTGCGACTACAGTCCAAGTCCTATATAAAGTCAGTTCCACCGTTACAGTAAAACGCATGATCAATTTCGTTTGCGAGTACAGACGGAAAGGAACTGACATCGGTAGATCTGGCGGAAGTTTTGAGGGCTGAACCAAATAGCGGATGCTTCCACGAGTTCCGAGGCTACTTCGGGCGCTAACGCAACTGGTTCTGATCCGGAGTTCGGTTCATCGACCGCGAAATGTACATGCAGACCAATGAAGCTACACCTGTGCTTTCATACAGTTCCGGGACGCACTCAGTCTAAGTGACTGAAATTACCTGAAGTATTGTTATTCACCGGTCATTCCTGTGGTCAGAAAGTCCCAAGTATGACCTTGAGATTACCAGGATCCTTCAGACCTACTGAAGACATTGAGCTAGCTTCCCTATTACGCCTTTAGCAGTCGCCAACTTAAACTAGTCAGATTTTACCAGGAAGGTCAGATTCCTGAAAGCAACCACTGAATGCCCGAAATCTACTGAGACCCTCAGCTCTGCTAGATGTTGACCAGACAGACAACGCCCCCTCAATATACAGCGCTTCACAGCCTTGTATCAAACACAGAGAACGTTGATCAAGGTCAGACAACGCCCCCGCAATTCGCAGCGCGTCGCAGCCTTGTACCAAGGCCAGACCGCGTGCGTCAGCATTGGACCAAGTTAGACAGTGTCCTTCCAATAACTAGCTTGAGACCGTTGTATTCTAGCACTCGCACGTACTCACACTCGCTTGTTCGGAATATAGCTGTTGTGTTCCCTTCTGTGAGTCTTTTTTCCCGGGTCAGCAGTCAGATACAGCAGATTGGCGAATCAGCAGACATAACAGATTTCTGTTTTATTCAAACTGACCAAAGGACTGCGGTTTAAAACTTCACCAGTGAATGAATCGAGCTCAGTAAGGACCTACTTACCTTATGATTGAAGTATCGCTCAAATTTGTCTCTTGCCAACCGAACACAACCACACCAATCGATTGGTCGCGAGGCAAGGAAACTAGCCAAACTACAAGTCAGTTGACCAGACAACCATCTTGTTTTGGTTTCGCGTTCAGCTTCGCTAAACAGCTGATCCGAGTTGGCAGTCGGGATTCGGAGCAAACTGGCACATAACACGGACAATTGACGACCGGGTCTGTTTCGGTCCAGGACGGTCAACAATTGGGACAGTCGTTCTGGTTTGAGGGTAAATTGGCTTGCGAACTGGAAAGCAGTAAAAAAAACAAAGGACACGACACGGTGAAACAGTGAGGCCAGAATTGAGGCGGAGGGAAACAATGCTGTTAAAAAGCAGCAGAAGCTGATGCGTCACACCTTTTCACGAGCCCACTCAACACAGTGGATGGGCAGCGTGGGAAATGACTTGAGCGTACAGTAAGGGATTGATTCCGGACCGTCCGGACCACCATCGTCATCCCGTTGACTGTTGTAGGATTCCGTGAGACCGGGAAGAATGACCTGGATGTGACCTTTTGTGCCCAGAGTTCCACTTTCCAGCAGTGGAAGATGGAGAGAGACGCACCGTGTGTCCAGGTAACGCCGACTGGGAACACAATCCAAGGCGGCAAGGACTATACCACTGGGAGCAGGAGAATCAGTGGATTTATGGCCTTCAGGGCTTAGTAGGTTGAGCAGAAACTCGTCAGTGAACAGGGTTTTTTCATTCGCTGGCCACACTGGATTGGAAAATACGAAAACGATACCATGCTTAGAAAGGATACCAAATAAGCTAGAATGGGTCATATTGTGCATGCTAACTGAAAACAACTGTCCAGCTGTAGCACTCTTTCGGTGCCTAGCTGCCATGCAACCCGAGGGTTGCACGAGGGCTGGGATACTGCCAGGTTGCCCAGGCCTAGACAGGGGAAGAGAGGCAGACGTGGGGTTCGAACCACGGACCTTTCGGTCAGTAAATTCGCGCTCTAACCACTTGAGCCATCTCGTGCATGCTGGCTGTAGAACGAAAGATAATAAGACTAACTAAATACGCATTGGCACGCTAATGTATGTAACACAGCTATCGACTTACCCAGCTATCTACCCCACCTCCTCAAATCAGCGGCGAACGAAACCGTGGCATCTAGAACCATTGTATGGCAAGTATATGGTTCTTATATCTCATGATGGCTGTTATAGCCCGCGTGCGCCAGCGCCTATCCATCAGTCGCTTAACAAAAAGGACCAAGTGAGTCCCCGTCAACATCCAGTGAATTTACAAATGAATGTTTATCGAAATTCCGAAGCCCCGCAAACCTAAGCGGAGGAGGTTGGATAAACTGGCAACATCGGGAATGAGTTTACCGATCACCGGCTGGTCTGCAGGCAGCTCGAAGGTTGACCAAAGTGATTTAAATCAAACTTCTCGGTGTGAACATAAAAACAGGAAAACGGGTCATTTAATGTCATGAATGGGACTGCCAAGGATGTGGACACACCAGTTACAACAAGCCATTCAGAAGGCCGCTCACGAGTATCAAGGATGAAGACGATTCTTCCAGATCCTTCCAAGTGTAGTTTATGGCGAAATACACTCATTTTCAGATCAAGTTGGTGATAGTAGGGGATGCGGATTCCCGTGTGAATCTTTCGTTTATGATGTTCTTCTTAATAACCGAATGTGGAGCACAAAGGCCAGCTCATGCTTCCGTTCGTACGATTTTCTTGGTACAACATACTGCTCATAAGGCTAAATTAGCTTGACAATGAATGTACTTGGCCACTTGCGTACAATCTAACGTTCAACGAGAGCACAAAATTTACGGGAATTCGGTGAGTGCGCCTTCATGATGAGCCTCAGAGAGGACGAAGAGTTTTCAGCAACCTTATGAGTAGTGTGTTTTGTCGAATGTAGTTTGTCTTTCACCAAGCCATGTTGTAGAAATCGATGCATAAGGAAGACCATGGGGGCACTTTTACAAAAACAAGGCTACAAAAAGAACGATGGGGACGAATGTTACCTTTTTCTTCCATTGAGGTGATGCGCATTGCCGAATTCATTTGGCGGGCCGCTTCTGCAGCCACTGCACTTTTTGAGAGTCCAATGTGTTTCGCATGGAATAAAAACTGCCTATTAAGGTTGGATTTTTCGATATGATCTGGATCGGTGATGAGGAGCAGAGGGCGAGAATCGGCCTGAAGCGATGAGACATTGACGTTACCCGGCGAAGATGAACTTGGCTCAGAGGCATTTTGGACTTCCGTTTGAATTCCGGATAGCTGACGGGGATGAATAGGGGGAACAATCGACAGTAAGAAGGAATCTGCGGAAAAAACACCCATAACGGGGGGAATTATTTAATGGAATGACAACTTTCCGAGGCAGGCGCCAGCTGAGTACTTTCGGACTTTGGAGCGACTTACTCTACTTTGTGAGAATCCCAGCAAAGAGGTGAAATTTGAACGGCCCTTAGAAGTGATCGTTTTTGTTTTTGACCAACTGCAAAACACGATCACGCTTCACACTATCCTTAGTTGATTGGTGGAGAACAACGAATATTCGCTCACTTTCTATCCGTTTATTAAAGTAATAGGTATCAAACGAAATGAAAAAGGCCAATGATATTCCCTAGGTGTAACACAATACCCATAAGCTTACTGAAAACTCTTCGATAACCCGCGACCAGAGCTCATCAGGTAGGCACAGTTTACGAGTTTCCATCAAACTTAGGTTCTACTTGAACCTAAACGTAGGGAATTCGCGAAATACCCAAAACAGATTTTTTTGTGGAATGGCTAGGACGATAGATGGTATCAATCGCAAAAGGATACATGGATTTGGTCAAGGTCATTGGAGGTCAAATATGATGAATATTCGGCGTAATCTCCATATTGGGATGAAGCATGTGACCAGTATTCTTTGAAGGGCATCAAAAGAAATTTACTTGAGTGATTTATTTGCTGTCCCTGGGGTGATTCACAATTGCCAAACACCCTAAATCACGAGCATATCGTATACCGACCATCGGATTTGGCTAACGCACTAATACAAAAATGATCTGGCATGAATACGTCTAACCTGGTCAACTTATGGTAAAATTGCGACGAATTAATTTACATTGAACTGTTTAGGTTATTGACCCCGCGGCCAAAAGAAATTACAAGATAAACAGCTGTGCAGTTTGCTTATACCAGTCTCCGTGCCAGCTACCTGAGAGAACCGAGGTGAACGGTTGAAGACTGACTAGCTGGGGGAGATGCTGTTCAGAGCTGCAACTGACGAAGTCAAACAGATGGGACCACAGAGGATATCCTGATCGGTGCAGGGAGACAGATAGATCCATTGAGATGATTGTACATCCGAGAGCACTCGCTGGTTTGCGCCAATGGAATGCCACACGTTCACTTTTTCATGGAACCTACAGCTACCTCAAGGGCTATTCAAAATACGGAATGTATCATTCTTAAAAATTATTGACAAAAATACACCGGGACCACGTAATGGTGAAGCTGTACCCGTAGGGTAAACCGACTTTATATTTTCACCTGTCAAAGCAAGTTACCTCTCAAAAATGACGGGATGCCTGACCAGCGGGAAAAGTGTCGATTAGTCAACGTCATGCAGGATAGTGCATCCGCAAAGGCTCACAAAGTCATGATGTGTGAAACGGGTGGGGTAAGTGGTTAAATCGGTCAGTGGGGCGAGGAAGTTGGGTAGGCAGCGTCGGAGACATTGTCAGACACGGCCCACTCGCGCCCTCAATGGCGCTCGTGCATCCAAGCTATTGCCTTCAATGCATAGCTCCCCTCCCAATTCCTCCACTTAACAGTCCGCTGATAGTGCTGTATTTAAGCACCAATTTACCAGCTCCCGCCTCCAATGCGCAGCTACCTACCTCACCTCCCCAAATCATCGGTGAACGAAACTGTGCCAGCTACAACCACTGTACGACAAGCACGCGGTTCTTACAACTGATAATGATGATGAAGGCGACGGCCGTAGTTTTGTTCGTACGCTTGAACGAAGAGAATAATAGTAGGGATAAACTTCCCAACGTTTTCGAGAAATACACTCATTTGCAAATCAATTTGGTTTTTGCGAGAGACTCACCTGGAGAGATTCAGCTGGGTTCCAGATGAGTCTTTCGCAAAACCAAATTGATTTGCAAATGAGTGTATTTGTCGCAATCAGTCAAATTTGGGTTCAAGTAGAACATAAGGTTGACGGAAACTCGGGGACTGCGCCTACCTGACGAGCCCCAAGAAGGGCGAAACCGGTCGTGGGCTGTCGAAGAATTCCCAACGTTTTATTTGAGATAAACTAGGTGACCAATCCCCAAGAAGTACTGCGTTGCAAACTTCAAATTTGACCTTGTGTTGCGATGTCTATGACCTTGAGGAGTACACTGATACGAACTAAATTAGGGCACGGTAAAGAAGCAACATGAAACCCGTTAAGTGGTCAGAAATGAACGACGTTGCCGTCCGATGTTGAATGGATGATCGATCTCTTCATGCTGGGTTACGCCGAAGGTTGGTGTATGGGAATTCGGAGAGCGTGAATGACCATAAAACTGAATTGCCAAATTCAGTGAAGTTGACCAATGAAAGACCTGATCCAGCTGTAGCACAATTTCGGTACCCAACTCCCATGCCCCTTCCCCTGGGAAGGAAGCGCGAGGTACTGCCAAGTTGCCCAAGCCTAGACAGGAACAGTCGAGATGCAGAGGTCGGATTTGAACGGCGGACCTTCTGGTCAGTAAGTTCGCCTGTTATCATCAACTTCATCGGCTTTTAAAAACTGAGCCATCTTACGCACAAGACCTAGGCATAACAAGACGAAGCAGTTATCGGCCTAGTCAATTCGGACCCAACACCACTGACTATCTGTTGTGGACTACCACACCATCCGTTATTCCGTGATCATTCATCAAATTTACCGGTGCACTTCTTGGTCAATTGTGCATCCATTCTCAGGGCTTTGGAAATCCGCAGTTCAATTTCCTAAAGCTTCCATTCAGCCAAAACGTTGCGACAACATATGAGGGTCTCGGAGAATAAGCAAATGAGTTCACGCACAGGAGACTCTCCCTACTAGGTGGCCCCTGTTCACTGTATTCTCGCCGCAAAAGTGTTCCCAACAAACCTGACAGAGTAAAAGCGTGTGTTCCAGAAATGATAGTTCACTGGAGTTGGCTAAACCCTCGTTTCAAACGAGGACGAGTGTCTGAAGCCAGATCCGGTGAACTGAAGATTCTATGAATCTAGCAGTCATGACGGTGCTTCTGCCAGGCGGTTATTCGTTTTTATCTTTTTGTCTGGCAGGTCCAGAGTGAGTGGGTATTGGCCCACGCACAAAGCCCTATCTCACAATTTTGCTCACGTCTCCGGATTTACTACGACATCCCCGGCAAGCAACTTGACCTGTGTTTGCCCAGCAATGAGGGAGACAAATACGCAAGGTGTCTTCTCAGGTCCAAAGATCTCGTACACGTTGGGTGTTGCAATGGCTTTGTTTTCTCGGAACTCGGGAGCCAGGACTCTCAAGTCAATACCATCTACTTCTTTGAGACAGGTTTTCCAAGTTTTGGCACACGATGCATCAAGCTTCCGGGCCTAGAAACATCCTTATGAGTAAACTGCAGCGTTCCTATCAAGGATTCCGGCCTTAAATGAGTGATGTTCGCGTGGAGCAACGGTAGCTGATTGGCTCTAGTCGCTTTGGAAGCAATATCATGAATGATTGCAACAGTTAGGTTTAGTGGACCGCCAATCAACCTGACCAACATCATCATCTTCAGCTGTAAAAACTGCGTACTTGTTGTACAGTGTGGTTATAGCTGCCGCAGTTTCGCTCGCCGATGATTTGGGAGGGTAGGGGTAGATAGCTACGCATTAAAGAGAGTAGCTGATATAACGGACGCGCGTATTCAGAAGTTTCTGTATAAGCTTCCCTGGGGGAGATCGGGAGAGTGGTGTATGTATTGAAAGCAACAGCTTGGGCACGCAGAGCGCGCGACTGTCGATGTCTCTAACCAGTGATGTGTCCTGTCTGACCTTCCCTATCCAAACGACCAGCGCAGTTGGCTTTTTATAGCTCGATGCCAAGTCATTGCTTGACTTCCACTGGCTCGTTCCCAGCCTTTGCGTGATTGTGCGGAAAGAGCCCTCCGAAGAAGCCTGTTGACTGGCATACAAAGCATGTGACCAAGCCAGTGCGACCTATGGAGAAGAGGTTCGACGATGGCCTGCCCATGAAACCTCAGCTGTGACAGGCTGTTCATCAAGAGCCCGTTTGGTTTTGGACAGCGTGATTAGTTCCGCTAGTCCGTAATGAACACTTGATCTCTTGATAGCCATGTGAAAAACGAATTGCATGAACAACTGTGGTCAGTCGAACTTCACACCGCCAAATCCTACTGGCAGCTGCCATCGGGAATGGGGATAGTGTCAGTTGTCACAGTCTTGGATGACCTGGCAAAGGGAGACGGCTGTCCAATTCGGCAGCGTGCAATCGACACCCCGTGTCCATTTTCAGCACAACCGCAGGGTATGGTGGGTCTCGTCGGCAGGGGACCGCAAATCTTATCGTACAGTAAGGGTACAAACGCAAGTCGCAACATATCCTCACACAATACGGCTTCCCAAACAACTCAAAGTGGTCTCTCTCTTGAAGATCCACGGATACCAGCTTAACTCCCGTATGAAGTAATGATAATCTGCCGTAAAATCACAGATTGACCTAAAAACTGCGGCTCGATGTACTGTTGCGGTTATATCACACACTTCGCGGCGCCGTAAAGATTGGACTTCCAGTTGGACGAGAGAGCTATCTACACTGGGTGCCCAGGAATGTGGTTCTAACTCTCCAATTTTTCAAAGACTACGGGGCCACTATGTCCGCTGCACAAGGTGATAAATGCTGACCCTCAATATCAGTGCAACGTCGAAAGCATGATATCTTGGAGCTTGTTCGTCCAATCCGTCAGCCTCCAGGCCGGAACTGTAAGCAACAATGCACGCTTCGCGACGCTCGTGGTGATCTGATCGCGGACCAAGAGAAAAAGCTGACGATATGGAGAGTACAACCGAGTAGTGTCCACCCCAGTGAGCGTGGTGCGGACACCTTACTTGGTGGACTGTAGGCCCTCAAGCAAATGAGCCCAAAAACAAAGAGGCCCTTGATTAACAACGGATCACGGCTGAGGCTTCGTTGACCAACCATCATCAAACCTCCTCATAAATGCTTTCGCGTGACAAAATACTGAAACGCAGCGCCGCATTGCCTCCCATACCTAAGGACGGTGCGGAGTGCGGACAGTAAAAACTACAAAGGAGTCTGGCAGGAAAGCAGACAACGTGGTCTGTCGAGAGGGATTCGAGGTGAGAAACGGACAAGGTGGTGTGAGAAGAGGAAGGGACTGTGCGGCAAAGGGATTCGAGGTGAGAAACGGACAAGGTGATGTTTGAGAAGAGGAAGGGACTGTGCGGCAGAACCTGCGGTATCTTTGTTGTGAATGCTGAAGCCATCAGCGTTGTCGGTTTCAGCGGTGGAATCCAACTGAGTCGTAAAAAGAAAGAACCAAAGATCGGGACAATAATTGTTCTGGGACGAACTTTAGCCCTAT
This sequence comes from Clonorchis sinensis, assembly GCA_003604175.2. Classification (NCBI taxonomy): domain Eukaryota; kingdom Metazoa; phylum Platyhelminthes; class Trematoda; order Opisthorchiida; family Opisthorchiidae; genus Clonorchis; species Clonorchis sinensis. The sequence continues at coordinate 30,556,907 of CM030373.1, read as the reverse complement.
TTTTAGTTGCGATGATCAATGTGCCTGAGAGGAATGAATGCAAGTACAAACAGCAGCTTTCAGACAAAACTGACCAAAGCTATAGTACAACAGAAACTGGAAGCGAGAAACTCAGGTTTCGCTCAGAACGGGGAAGTGCTCCGACTGACACCCGGAATGTTGATAAACTCTGGATTGAATGTAGCCTTCAACTTCCGCGGGTGCTAGATCAATCGGTCCTTCCTGTTCAGAGAAAGAGGTGACCCAACCCAGTGAATTCAGGACGACAAATTGTCCCAGGTTGGAGAAGAATTGACAGTGCTCACTACGTGATTCCTCTGATATCGCGGAAGTGATTTTCGACCTGTCTTTATCGAAGCTTGCTAACCAGATGGCTCATTGGTTAGGGCGCGAATGTACTGCCCGGAAGGTCCGTGGTTCGAACCCGATCTCGATTTCCCCTGTCTAGGGTTGGGCAACCTGGCAGTATCCCAGCCCTCGTGCTTCCTTCGGGCGGCATGGCAGCTTGCTGGACGATTATTTATTTATTTATTTACTGCTGTCCAAGCTAGAAAATCAACGAAATTACTTAGCCAAGAATCCGGCAAACGGTATCGCTGCTCAATAGTGACAATAATTGGTTCTGTTGGCCCAACCACGGCTTATAAGAGTGGGGAAAGCTGATGATATCATTGTCGTTGTCAGTAGAAGCCCACAAGGACTGCAGGTGGTTCCTGACCATGCCAGCTGGGTTGCATCTAGTATAAGGCGAACCTACAGGTTCTAGTCTACTTGGCCAGGACGACGAAAGCGTCAAAGTTGGGATCTGTAATCTAATCAAGAAATCGGAGGTCAGACTCACAGCATTAGAAGAGAATTCGTGTAGTCGAACAGTGGGCTTCAGACCTTACGAACGGACCCTAAGCGCTCCTCCATACTCCGCACCTGTCATCATCTTAGGGATGTTGGGCATCCACTGTGGCCGCTGCAATTCACGAGAGTAGACCAGACAACACAAAGCATCATTTCACTTTCACCTAGTCGGAACAAATTTCCCAGATTTTCTTGTCATTCCAAAATTCTGAGAGGGTGTGTGTGTGTACACGTATCCAAATGTACACACAACTGAGAATCGCAGGAGAAAAGGATGGTGGATGGGCGCCACTGAGCTGATCAGGGACACGAAGTCTCAGTAGTCTACTACTTAGAAGTGAAAAGGCAGGAAAGACATCCAAATCACGGTCCAAAACTGGCGCGTTCCTAAGGAAATTCAAACAAGGGAGGGCCCATTAACATCCATAATGGTCTGGTCCTCTCAACTTTAGCTTCAACACGTTATGATGCAATAAACCTTTTACCGCCTGGGAATTGAAACATAAACGCTATTTCTGGGGGGAGGGGGGATGGATCAACAAGCACAGCATTGCACAAAATGCAACCCGATGTAGCTAGGTTTATTGGTGAACTAAAAGCGATTCTTTGGTTGTTGATCAGGTGGCTGTTGATCTGTTCGCCGAGCTTGGCAATTGGCTTGCAAACGTTTCGTCACCATACGAGGAGACATCATCGGTGCGCAGTTGGGTGGGTACTTCTTCCTTGCCCGCGTGCGTTTATATAGCATTTGAAGACCATCTGTTATCTTCTGACCTGATTGGCTGCTTGGGGTTTAACGATTCTCGTGAATCTATTGATCCGTTTGTGATCTTTGTTGCGTTGTGGTCTGCGTTCCTTTGTGTTGATTGGTTATTCCAAGACCTTCTATTTTTAGTAGTTCGTTCTCTGGCCTGGCAAGGAAGAAGTACCCACCCAACTGCGCACCGATGATGTCTCCTCGTATGGTGACGAAACGTTTGCAAGCCAATTGCCAAGCTCGGCGAACAGATCAACAGCCACCTGATCAACAACCAACAAACTCACCCGAGCTACCAATATTCCAACGCATTACCTAAAAGCGATTCTGTCAACCTTCCGGGTGAATAACTCAAGGTTCATAATTGATGCATAGGGCTGATTAGTATTCATGCAACACAGAAGCCTACCGCAGAGGGTAATGGGAAAACGATACAACATCAGACACTGAAAAACGGAATTCGGACAGACTATTGAATGTGAGGGTAGGTGAGACAGACGACGTCAAACGTACCGGGAAAGACTTGGTGGATTCCGCCAAGGTCTCCTTCGCATGAGAAGTTGTATCTAGATGAGAAGGACACGGAAAAAAGGGAAAATCAGAGCGATCGTCTGATTTTCAAAAATCCAAAAACCCAAGTTGAAAATAAGCGGAATCTTTAAGTCGGACAGATTGAATGAAGCCGCTGGGGGGGAGAGAGGGAAAACACCGCTTTTCAATTCAAAGCCGACAGCCATTTATCATAGCTGAAGAGAACTTGGTGTAACAATAAGAAATTGGTAGAAATGTACCAAAATGTCGCGACATTCCGATCCGCCTAAGTATGATCTGCGTTGTCATAGCAACATGTAACATTCGTTCCTCTCCGTTTTCAAAATCACTATGAATGGATGAACACGAAACCGAAGTGAACACGTTTGGGGCGACAGAAAATTCGGTCGTCTTGCTGGAAACTTTTCTTGCGAAAGGGGAGAAGATTTGCTTCCTCAAGACGTGCGGAAGTTAAATGCCAATAAGCAACAAAAAATGAATCGCGTTAAAATAGGAAAAAAGGAAACACAGGTAGAATGTACAAGTGAGGGGATAGGCTCATTCCCAGTTCCACCCCTCTGGTGTGTGTTCCCACCCACCTCGCGTGGTCTCTTTTCAAATGACTATTGTTGGTGGTTCTTGGGCTACAGCTGACACTATGGCTTGTTTACGTAACCGACCAACAGTAGGCCGAGAGATGCCACTGAGTTGACTTGGCGTGATCGCCTAGGATTCATCAAGTTGCACGTCTGCGTCACACTATGGCAGATTAGGGATAAGTAACATAACTTCTTAGCGAAACATACTCATTTCCAAGCTAGTTTGGTTTTGTGAGAGACTCACTTGGAACCCAGCTGAATTTGTCGTTTCAGCAACCTTATGAGTAGTATATTACGTCTAAACATACCTTCTTAAATATAAGCTTAACTTTTCTACGGGGAAGTGGAAGATCATTTCAGGAAGGCAGCTGAACAACTAGTTCCTTCACCTTTCCTCATGGGGTTGCTGAAAATTCTTGGACAGTCTACGACCAGTTTTGCCCTTCTTGAAGCTCATCAGGTAGACGCAGTTCCCGAGTTTCCTTCAACCTTATGCCTTACTAGAAATTGCACGAACTTAGCGAAATACACTCATCTGTATACCAAATTGGCTCTCATGGGAGACCCAACTGAATCCCGGCTTAATCTCTCGCTTGTAATGTTCCTCAACCAAGGATTACTGGTTTCAAAATTACCAGCAAATTCTAGAACAGAGGGCAAACCCCTGAGGGGGAAACAACTTCGTAACTTCATGACCGTTTTGCACTTTTCGATGAATGGTGTAGGCATTCCATCGAAACTTGGTTGCGGACAAGCGAATGCCTCTGAAGAGAGGAGATGCTCTGGAGACTTATTGACTTATTGAGTAGTCTTTCACAGACCTGGGAACCGGAATAGGCGTCTGTTCGGGAATCCTCGATCGGACTGGTGGGTCGATCGAACGACACAACCAGTACAGTTAAGGGGTCATCCTTCGATCGAATCTGGCAGACCGATCGCATCGCTTAAGCATGAACACGGTCGCTTCGTCAGACGGATAATTCAAGTTGCTTGAGTCGCTTGACTCACGTCAGACGTCCGAAGTTCAAACCCCGGTACAGTCAAAGATATGATGCACTGTTAATGAGCTCTAATCAGAGCGAAACTCGAGTCCAGTGTTTCCTCGTTTTGGTGTGAACTCATCGGATTAATTGCACCAGAAGAGGAGGGTCGTTCAAACGAGTGAATTCAAACAAGAGAGAAGTGGTACAATGACACCTGCGCTCCATCGAGGCTATACAATAATGAGGAAACCTACCTTCTCTAGAATCTGCTTTGGGCCGTTTTACACACACTTCAGCCGAAGTGTGTGTACGCGAGTCTGGTCGATGGGATGTGGAACTGATTGCAGAATGCTGAGAGATCGGTTCAGTGTTGGGGACTCGCGTCTCACTTGCCTCGTCTACCAAAACCCCACTTCTGCCGGTTCGAACTAGGTCATTTTCCACGGTAATTCCCGTAACCGAAACTCCAGCCTGAGGGTCATCTAACACCGTAGATCCATCGGGTATATCATGGTTCAGACTGGTTGATCTCAGAGTTTGCGCTGTGGAAGGGTTGCAGGATGGTGTGAACTGCCCACGGGTCACATCGCCTGCACCGCCTTCGTCCGGCTGACAGACTGGAAGGGGTGAATGCAGTTGACCGGACGACCCACATGTGTCCACCTTCTGACCAACGCTAGTTTGCTGAGTGTCGGAATCGCGCATTGGTTGTGTCTGCGAAATAGCCGCCCTGCCACCAGTTGCCACTCCAATTAGTGCAAGGTTTTTGAGCAACTCACACCCGATCGCACCACAGCCAACCTACCAGGGCAGGAAAGTGCACAAATTAGACGGGATAAACGAGCTAACTATCCATTAGTAGGTGAACAGACCTGAACAGCCCAACATTCGGATAAAAAAACGCACCAGTTTACCATGTACACAAGTCATGAGTAGACGTTCTCAACTTGCCACCACTTTCTGTGCACTTTGTCGGCAAAATAATTCACTGCAGTTGGCAGCGTCGTGGCAGTTGGTTGGAGGTCGTCCTATGACGTCTGAACGACCGGGCTTTCGGATGTTGTATGCCGTGCGACGGAGAACATAGTATACAATGTACCAGTGTGTATAATGTGTCGTATACGTACCACGTGCAGCCAACGAGTGATGGATGAAATAGTTTTACTATCTTGGCAAATACGACAGAAGATGGGCACGGAATACCAGCCCCGCATTTGGTTGTCACCGCGCTACAGTACTCTCCCTCTCTCTCTCTAATGCGACCTTTAGGAGGCTAAACAGATTTTGCTGAATCGGTTGTATTAAAGAGAGACGGACCGTCTGACGCTCCCGAGTGTTACATTACAGAGAGACGGAGAGAGAGAGAGTTGAGACAGGGACAACCGTTAAGCGGGGCGGGAGTGAGTTGCGTATCATCTTAATTTGAGATGAAATCACTTTGTGAGGTAGTAGGACGTTTGACGCCATGAACGGATAAGATAATCGTTCGTTAGTAGCCCCCTTTCGGGCCTAGCTGCCATGCCACCAGAAGAGAGCTGAGATACTGCCAGGTTGCCCAAACCTAGACAGGAGAAGTCGAGAGGCAGAGCGGGTCGGGTTCGAACCACGGACCTTCCGGTCAGTAAATTTGCGCTCTAACCACTTGGACCATCTCGCCCCTATTCGCTGTTAAATAAAAAAAACACTAACTCGCAGACGGAACCTCGTCTTTTTATATCATAAATGAATATTCAGACACTCTGAATAGAACAGGACAACAAGGGTGCCATTGCAAACAACTTACAGTCATATCTTACGGCGTCTTCAGTGGGAATCACGCGGATCCTATCCTGGAAGTCAAGCCGCACAGTCAGAATACAAACTTTTCGTAGTCTGTTTCACAAACGCCTGTCCGGGCAACGAGGGACGCAGTTCCTTCAAGGAACCGTATAATCACAACTAACCTAGTTTCTTTTCTTAAGTATGTATCATCGCGCGGCTCGAGATGTCTCATTGGGGAGGCTCGAAATGGTCCAGTGGTTAAGGCACCAGCTACGGACCAGGAGGTCCGTGGTTCGAACCCAAACTCTGCATCTCGAATGCTCCAGTCTAGGTTTGGGCAACCTGGAAGTATCCGAGTCCTCGTGCGGCACCAACATGACGGTGCAGCCGAAAGATTTTTTTCAACTCGGTGGCTAACTCAGACATCAAGACGGTTTGCGGGCTCACGCTCCGGCTACCTGGACGTTTAACTAGCGTCTGGAAATTCCTCAGGTTTTTCCTGGTGACCAACCATCAAAGGCCTGATCACAAAGCGTTATGCTGGTCGTTAGCTCATTGTTCCGCCACGACGATATGTCGGAAAGCAGGGTGGCTTGAGACAGTATTTAATTGCTACAACTGTATCATGTTGGAGTGGACACAGAACGCTACACACGGTAAAAGTAGGGTCTCCGTGATGGACCGAAAAGCAGCAGACTGACAGTGCTCGATTCTGATTGGCTGACATTCTGGCCAATCAGGACACGCCTGCTTTTGGCTCGCTGCCAGTGCGCGGCAGAGCCGTCCAACCAATGTGCCTCCAGGTAAATTCAAACAAATGGAACCGAAATAGACTAACTGGCGGATGAAATTCACCTGCGCTGCCATACTGAACAAAAACAAACAAGAAACTGTTAGACCTACCATAAACGCACTCAAATTTTTCAGTCGCTGAAGATTTTCAGGCCCGATGCAGATGGCCAGCGGCCCGTAGCGCGAATGCAGTCTATACAGGGGTAGAAAAAACAATAGATGGAGGTTTTAAACGACCACTACTCTAGTAGTTACAGTGACAATATCAAGGAACGGGAATTTATAATCACCAAATATTAAAGATACTCGTCTGTTTTCAAAGGACATGAATACTCGCAACGAACAACCATGAGAGTTTCCGGGACCTCGTCGATACTCGCAGTTCAGCAACTTGTAAACCGGTTTGATCGGACGCTAAACAGATCCGTGCACATTGGATTGCTAAACAGAATAACCCGTTTTGGCTTCACTTTAGCAAGGCATCCTCGTTCAAGTCGACTGACCCATGCTTTCATCACGTTACGATGGTTCCTGAAATTTCAGGGGACACACCAAAGTCGTGTGCAAATGGGAGCACTTAAATCCCGTCTAATTTGGGCGCATGTACAACGTAAGATTGACGGAAGCTCGGTGACTGTGCCTAACTGATGAGTCTCAAGAAGGACAAAACTGATCGTGGACTATCGAAGAGTTTTCAGCAACCTTTCAAGTAGTGCGTTACGTCCAGACAACATGGTTTGCACCCAATTTTAGTGTGGATGCCCAGCTCCTCCAGTAGTCCGAAATCAAATGGCTGACTCATACTGAACCTGAGATTTTGCGCGTAAGCTTCTCCATGAGACAATGTGTTGTGGCAGCTAAACACGGGACCTTGGAAGTTAGCGCAGGGCCACTCAGAATGAAAATTTTAATCACCGTCGGTCACAGCGCGAAGCACTTTCCCCCACTGCCCTAGCTACCCGCCATCCCTATCGTGTGAGACAAATGCAAAAACTATTTTGACGTACTTTCATTCAAAAGTTGATGCGGCAAATAGTAGAAATGCGATTATTGTAGTGTGTGGTGATCATACCGTCACGAAGAGACTGGACCTTACCGTGGTGTGGCGGTTTGTGTACCTCGGTGACCCATCGAGCTATACTGGGGGGTGCCCGCATGACACTCACAGAGTCTCTCATACCAGGTTGGTCCATGGATAGAGGTCTGACGAACACAGTCTCCTGGTCCTCCAGGTTGGGGGTTGGAACATGTGTGGCGACGTGTTCCGTAAAAATGGTAATGTACTTGCATTTCCAGCCCAACACCGCTGCCTTGCGGTTAGGCTTTTGAGCCAAAGGCTTTGGTTGAGGACCCTAATCGTCCTCCTGTCTAGGTGTGGGCGCCCTGGCAGTATCTCAGCCCTCGTACAACCATGACATTCGTACGGCAGTGAAGCATCAGTGTCAATACTGATGTTGCTGTCTTTGATGATGATGATGATGATGACGTGGTGATCATACTAGGTGGGTTTACACCGAGATGCCCATATAAGGAAAGGGTGTGTAGTAAACTAGGACAACGGTGCGTCGGTGGCGAACCTAGAGAGTTTTCAGCCGTACGATTAAAATGCGAGGTCAACAGAGCAAGAAAGGACTGAGTTTGACTAACATGGACTGCACTCACTCCGTGTTTGTTCTTGCTGTCACTGATGTTGAGGGTATGACGGATTCACAGTGCAGGTAAAGCTGTAAAAAGAGTGGAATTTTTAGCAAGACACTTTTTTGCTGAGCCGAAAATTACGAGGAAAAACGCACGAAGGAAAACACATTGGCAAAAGAGAAGGGAAATTTTGATTTCCCTGAGGGTTGTTCTTCCTCGGAGGACGTGTGATCGCACATCACGCAGTAGAAAGCTGCACAAAATTATACCAGTTCACGAAGGTGATTTGACAGTGACCTTTGTTAGGGTATGTGGGATTCCTTAACGCATTGTTCTTTTATGTCTAGACCTCGGGGGTTTCTGCACGTCAGTTACAGGCGGTTACTCAGTTAGGGGACTCCACATACACACTCCATACACTGGTGACTGTAACGTTAAAGTGATCCTTTTGATTTTGTGCTACAAATCTGTTCTGAGCACCCGTAGCCAATAGCTTCGATCCGTTTGAGCTCATCGTATGAAGCCAAAAGTGTGAACAGCTCTCATTTTGGTCAGCACCAGGTGCTGACGTAAACCTGGATGTGCAGAGCAGTAAAGCTGAAGGCTGGGTTTCTAGCTGTTTCAGCTCATCACCCGGTTGCACGGAGGCTGATCCGTTTTCAGTTCACTGCAAACGAGTTTCGGTCTCAAAAACTTGTCCGTGGGACGCGTCCAAAATGGGTCCCTCCAAGAAATCCACTGAACGCTTCAAGAGGCCAAAAACTGGCGCCATCTACTGAAGAGTGGTCTTTCTCGGAATTGTAATCTCCAGAAAGGGGTAGGCCCAATGTGACTGGATGCGCGACAAATTGTTGTTCGTGATGCATGGGCCGGTCACGTTGATTTGGCAGAATTTGTTTGTTTTTTCATACTGAAATGTTTTAGCCACCAAGACAGCAACATACATTCGCTCATTTAGTTTGGTGTTCTAATTATCATAATAATCATTCAGCTGTAACTCCCTTTCGGTGCCTAGCCGCCATGCCACCCAAAGGAAGCACGAGGGCTGGGATACTGCCAGGTTGCCCGAACCTAGACAGAGGAATTCGAAAGGCAGAGGTCGGGTTAGAACCACAGACCTTCCGGTCACTAAAGTCGTGCTCTAACCACTTGAGTGTTCTAGCGCCCAGTAGCCCCTCAGAGGCTCGATGCGCAGTCGGCTGTGCAACCAACACACCTTGGAGAAGAAATCGTCCATCGCTGAACATAACATTCAAAGTGAAATCAAGGCTGATTCATCATGGCCGCTTTATCAAGGGGACAGGACCGATCGTACTGGGTTTCCCCCGCACAGTGTAGTGTAAACCATCACGGTTTTCGGGACTTACCCACTGGTTGAGCGGTGTGAAAGACCCGGTAAGCGCCTTCATTGTTTCTTGCGCTGCAACTCCGCCGAAAAACGCACACAAAGGGGCAAGCTGACCTTGTGAGACTGTGGCCAGGCGACGAACGAATTCCACGTTTGGTTGGTCAATCTAAAACGAGAAGTTGAAGGAGACGGACGAATCCAAATGAAAATGGGGAACTTCGCATGAACAGCACTGTGTATCAGTGCACTAGGAAACAGTGAACTTGTTGAATTTTCGTGATCACAGGGGGAAAACAATAGCCGGTAACCAAGCGAGTCAAGAAGACGTCTATACTCTTCATAAAGAGCTTTTGGCTCAAAAGCCTGACCAAAAGGCAGCGGTGGGCCGTGCACCACCACCACAACAACAACAAGAGTTCAACTTTGAGGGAACAATTTCCAACTTGTGTTCTAACAAAATCTGGAGGGCCGGCAAACCTTGTAAGTAAGACAAGCCCGATGTGAGGGACACCCTTTGCATAGTTCAATCAGTCAAGAAAGTACACAAGTCGTCAGGCCATGAGAAGGTTCATTCGCTCGTCCGCACCGACCAGTTTCAAATTCAACCTCAACTAACCACAAAGAAAAGCGATGAAACACCGAGAACGGGACTCGATCCTCATGGACAAACTCAGTAGACCACCACCGAACTTCTTGTGAGACAGAGGTGAATTGTACCGAGAGCACCAAGTTCTTTCATGACGTCTGTCACTCTATTCGGCCAGATCATCTTTCTTCCGCCATTAATTCTCGTCAATTCTAATGAAGCACGGAAAACAACACCGTTTACAGTGTTGGGTGTATTCCTGAAGGCCACTTGGACACCACAACTTGCGCCTATTGGTGAATGCAATCCCAGGTTTGGAGATTCGTGCGAAACGTCATGTTTAAAGACCGCAAATCTTCACTAGTGATTCACATATGCGAAAAAGACCGTGGAATAAAAAGGATAGTATTTGAAGAAAAGAACGCATTAACCCCGTCATACCTCCGAAAAGAACACAACCCCCCTAGACGATTCAATGCTTTTAGAAAGCATTTGGAAAACGCTTCTTTTCAGTATCGTAGTCATGAAGTTTTGACAAGAGAACTGTACTCAATCAGACCACGTGAATGAGACAAATGCGCACCATACGGATGAGATGCACAGGCTTTTGAAGTTGTAATCATGTGGAGAACAATAGGAATGGAGTAGGGATGGAGGGATGGAGGGGGGAATCGGACGATTATCCGGATAGGCATGCAAACGGTAAGTGAAAACAAAGCCTCAATTGTTCCATCTACCCATCGGAAATGCGATAGCGTGATGGAGTAGAAAGGAACAGGATACGCGCGGCCTGAAGACAGCATTGCAGATGAATTCGGATGGAGCAGAGAGGCAACAAGCGAGGCTACATAGCATACAAATCGAAGTGACGCACGCAACTCGAAAACGAATGGATGGATGGAAAGTTTAGTGATACGGCTTGGAGTGAATGAATCGTTGCTTCAGACAGGTGAGTTGTCTTATTCCGTGGACTGAGTTAGTTCATACTGACAATGCAATGAGGGATGGTCAGTAAAAATCAGTGAAAAAGACAACCGTTCTCCAGTTTCATTGGTCTCTAAACTATCCGCCTGAGGTAAGCACAACCATGGCCGCTTGTTGACGTCTCCGTATCCTAGTTGTCTCTGGAAAACCCTAACGAAAACAGACTAGCGTGGAGGAAACACCGGATGTATGCATCAGAAATCCCACACTACACGCTGTGAGCAATTTGTAGTGCGCAGGCCGAGGCATCTCTGCTGAAAAAACTGACTGACGTTTTCCGTTCCATAATCAGAGTGACACAGACAGAAAAGATGTGGGCCAAAGTTTGAGTACTGTCGGTGTGACCCATTTTCACAAGTGTGATCTGCATTATCCTCCCTAAGCTTGATTTGGGACACTGTAAAACACAGGTAGTACAACGATGTGCCCGCCGTTTCCAGTTTCTACGCAAGACTTAAATGGTTGGACGGTAACGAAACGATGTGTGCTTTGTGGACTGCCATCGCGATCAGCAGTTGTGCAGACACACTGAAACATTTCTGAGTAAGGCCAGCAAGATTTCGATTACCGCTATGCTATACAATATTCCGTCTATGTCGTACGACCTAGAAGACGCCAATCAGCCTCAGCCATATTCGAAAAGTCACTGTGTGCGGGAACAAACAACACAGGCACAAGACCATCTTGGAGGGGCCCTCACAGGAAGGGCCATTAGTTAGAGGCAGTGTCGTACTCTGAGAATTTCAACTTAGTAAAGCAGGCTTCTCCAATAACGGCCATCAGAAAAGAAACACGATGCACGGACACCTGTGAGGTGTGTCCCCTCGTTGTCCCTGAATAAGAGAGCATTTCCAAAGACGAGCCCGATCACTAGACAGTCATATAGTCGAGCGAACAGGCATGTAATGCGGATAACCGTTTTTTTAAATGGACGTCACGTAAGCTCGTGCTGATGAATCTGGATGACGCCTGACCTTGAGCAGACGGACCATGTACTATAAATCACGTGATGCGTGTCTCGGGACTAACCTCAGACAGTTGAGGGAATAACGGTGAGTGTGATGATCAGGTGCGGATGGACCAGCTTGGACAAGTACAAATAAATAATAATAATCGTTCAGCGGTAACACCCTTTCGGTGCTTAACTGCCTTGCCACCCGAAGGAAGCACGAGGGCTGGGATACTACCAGGTTGCTCAGGCCTAGACAGGAGAGGTCGAGAGGCAGAGGTCGGGTTCCAACCAGGGACCTTTCGGTCGGTAAATTCACGCTCTAACCGCTTGAGCCATCTCGCCCCCACAAGCACAAATGGTTTTTATTAGACCTCCCCCACAAGGGGAAAGGCTGAAGCAGTCTTTTGTCCCGCGCTTCCTCTAGGACGCGCCCTAGGATCCAAAGTAGGTCTTCCAAACTGACTAAAACCTTCGTCTTGGACATGCAATCGCCACCTTAGTAGAGCACCTCATCGAGCACAGCGCGAATGAACAACTCGGTCGAAATCAGTTCGACACTGGTTAGAGTTCCCTATGTCTAAAGTCAAAACTCTGACCAAATACGAAAATCCAACATACTCACCTTCAGTGGTGACAGTTCATTCAACGCGTGAAACTTGTCCGAGAATAGATTCCAGTCGCTGTCGCTCCTAAAATGGGATCATATGAGCCGAAAAGAAGCCGCAATTCCGGTGAAAGTAGATATTTGGAAGGCAACAAACAATACTGGGTGTATTCGTAATGCACTACTCATAAGGTTGCTGAAAATTCTTCGAAAGCTAACGACCGGTTTCGCCCTTCCAGTTCGGGCTCATCAGGTAGGCGCAGTTCCCGAGTTTCCTATCGACCTCAGTTGATGAATAGCTCAAAGGAAGAATAATTTGACAAGATGAGTGAGAAGTTGTCACTCGAGGAACCGGTCAACATGTGTGATCACGTGATGCGGTTTCCGTTACTGAAGGTTGATTGGTGCTTTGTCCTCTTTGAGTGAGAGCTAATCACACTGCTGATCAGCCACTGGTGGCCAAACGGTCAAGCGTTCAACCATTGGCCAGAAGGTTGCGAGTTTGAAACTCTCTGAGTTTCGTGATGATGATTCCCAACAAGGACGAAACATCTGTACAGTGCTTCTCAGCTTTTGTGCATAGAGGAAAATTCTATAAAAAATAACAATGGAGCCGTTGGCAAACTGAACAGCGGTAGACTAGTTTTTAAGACAGCTTTTGTCTGTAAAACTAACCATGAATCATTGAGTTCTCACCTAATCGACCTACGCTACAGTGTGCGATGACTACCTGAGACAACCAGTTCTTTAGTCGCTCAGCTGTAACACTCTTTTGCAACACTCTAAGCCTAGTCAATCGAGATGCGGGGTTGGTTTCGAACCACGAACCTTCTGGTCAGTAGGTTTGCTTGCACCTTCACCACTGAGCTACTTTGAGCTTGACCAGTTGGTTGCTTCGATACAATCTGCTCGCCGGTGACTGAATGTTACAAAAATGCGAATAGCTGGTGATAAGTCAAGTACAAGGGAATCTTCCTCAAAGTTTGTAAAAAGCGAAACATGGACATCCGGATTTTAAGGGTCTCCTTCGAGCAACACTTTCGAAGACTGGAGTTTAGCAGTAACGGTGAATCGTGTGTAGTTTGTAGCAACACCTTGGTTGCCCAATCACCCTCAAAGGGGATTGGCTGATTTCATAGCCTGACCCCAAAAGCCCAGTTAGAAGCATCTACGAAGCTCCCTCGCTCACAGTGTAAACCGTGAAACCGGCTGAAATGAAACCCGGAATTCAGGTGATGCGCATAAAGCCATGAAAACCAATACAATAAAGGTTTGACCGAAACAGCAAGCCGTAGCCAGGGACATTTCAAATGTCTTAGTTTTAAATTCTGTTATCTACGTCGCGATGTTTGTACAAAAAAATCTCACCAGCTCTCAAGATTTTTCCCCAAGTTTTACCCTTACTTATTTGTATGGAATTTTCAACACTGGTGGCTGTTGAAACAGAACCACACAGTCGATTTATCACTGACAGCCGTATGAGGTTGTTAGTGGCAAAAATCGACTCACAAATATCGAAAGTGACGTCACTTGTCACATTTATGAATTGATTTGTTTCGACTTAGGTGTGTAACAAATTTCGTTCAGGGCATCCCTCGACAGGACGACGAAAAACTGACGGAATTTACTGAATTTATTTCTCGGGTTAAGTTGTGAAAATGCATCCGTCTGAAGTAAAACCGATTCGCTCGAATTACATCACTGCTAAACTGGCTTCGTCCAGCCATGCCATCTTTGATCAACTTACTGGAATGACTTTTATTTGGTCGCTGAGTCGTCTAGAAAACAAAACCCGTGTGCCATGATTATAGTCCTCAAATTATCACGAACCAGTAAGCAAATCAGACGAAAAATGATTCACAAGATGAGGAGCCAGTCAACACGTGACCACGTGACATGGTCTCCACGGCTGAGTAGCGCTGTCGTGCCTAAGTGAGAGCTACTCACACTATTGATCAACCACCAGTAGCCAAATGGTTAGTGTTCAACCACTGGCCGGAAGGTCCCGAGTTCGTCAGATGCGCACTGCTGATGGTTCCCGATAAGGACGAAACAGCTGTACAGTGCTTCTCGGCTTTTCATTATAGATCGGCCTCACTGACAGGACGAAATCAAAATTAAATATTATTGTATCGATGCTGTGTCGACACGGAAACACTCCCCTCGTGCACATGTTTTGTGATATCCGATGTTTAATAAAGTGAAAACGGGATCAGAAAAACCGTTTGGCCCTAAGGAGGATCTCTTTTACCATTTCGCCTAGTTTGACTACTTATTAGTTCGTCGAGCTTCTCAAATGCTTTGCATATTTCTCACAGTTCGCCCAGATGTCTTCTCGCCATCGATACTTGCGTTTACATGATTTCCCATGGGCTACATGGTGGCTTTTGTGAGTGACCATTTGGTTCTATCTTTGACGTCCAATGGCTGATAAATTTGGAGTTTTAGTCAGTCATCTAGTCATCTAACTGTTCTTTCTAAACGAGGCAACCAATATTGTATCTTCTTGTCAGTTTCAACATCAGGCTGAGATGCGATTGGCTGCTGAATCTGCCCTCGGTGAAAAGTCTGTGCTGAGCTGTTTCATTGAAAGCCTGACTGCTCTTGGCCCGTTCGATTACTACACCGTGCGTTAGTTCCCTCATTCCAAGTGGTTGGCTTTCCCTTTGCATCTAAAATTCTTCTGAGTTTTCGTTAATTGTACCAATTTTTTCCATTTGCGTACCAATACTCAGTTTGAAGGGCGCCAAGTTCATTGCTCCCCTTTGCCTCATTTCCCCAACGATTCGGAGTGTACTCATTCCGTGGTTCTTCTGTTCGAAGGAAGTGGTAGGCCGGATCAATGTTGATGTGTGCATTAATTGATTTCTGGGTCGAGTTTCGATCCTAGAGTGGTTAGAGCTAGGGTGGCTAGAGCGTGAATTGACTGACCGGAAGGTCCGTGGTTCGAACCCGACCCGCTCTGCCTCTCGACTTCCCCTGTCTAGGCTTGGGCAACCTGGCGGTATCCCAGCACTCGTGCTTTCTTCGGGTGGCATGGCAGTTGGGTCCCGAAAGGGTGTTACAACTAAACGTTTTTCCCCTCTCTTCAGTCAATAGAAGACCAACGGAACAAGTGAAATCAAGGCGTTGTAGCTAGTAGGTCTCTACTTATGACCCGCGACTTCCGGACTGTTGGTTTGTTTACCTTTCCGTCAAGAGCAGCTGATCACCAGTGTGATTAACTCGCACTTAGACAGGATATAGCGTCGCTCATCCTTCAATCACGGGATCCACATCACGCGGTCACACGTGTTGACTGGCTGCTCGAGTGACGAATTCTGAGATAAAAGTTTCACTCATTGATTAAGTGTTCAGACACAAGAGACGAGACAACTTTCAGTTTTTTTAGCGGCTGAAGGGTTTACGTGCAGGTTTTTGGCAAACAGTGTAGTTGTCGGACTTTCCTGTCCTTCATGATTACCCGTTTCGCAGATCAGCGGAATCAAGGTCTTTGGTAAAGTATGGTCCCTCTGCAAGAGAAATGAATTGCTGGTTACTTGTGGGGAAACTGGAGGACTACGTAGAGGACAACAAAGGACGTTTCGTCGTATAAATCAAGCCAATGTATGCTGAAAAGCCGAGAAGCACTGTGCAGCTGTTTCATCCTGCAGTGCGCATCTGACGAACCCACGACCTCCCGGCTAGCAGTCTGAACAGTCGACCGTTCGGCTACGAGCTGATCAGCAGTGTGATTAACTCGCACTTAGATAGGATGTAGCGTCATTCACATCACGTGGTCACAAGTGTTGACTCGCTCCTCGGGTGACGACTTCTCAAACTCCACTCGCTGTGTGAACTATTATTCAACATCGGTTATCGAACAAGGAATTATGTTCCCCCGTTTTCGAACGCAGTTCCCCCCGTAACTATCATCTCAGCTTCCGGAACTATTCAAATTGTGAGGAGAAAGTACGTTTCCCCGGAGTGGATGATAACTTTTCTGTAGGCACAGGCCTCTTCGTGCAACGGCATCAGGATAGGTCAAAATGGCTTAAAAATTCTACTAACTCCGCGCCTTTGTAAGTAAGCATGTAGTTCAAACCCAAACGGCGATCTGATTGGTCACTGTGTAGGATCTTTTCCAAATAAGCCCCGCCACTAATGCAAAAAGTGCATGCGCGAAAAGTTAAGCCCCTCCACATTTTGCCAGCTCCACACACAATGGACGCACACAACATTGACCTATTTTCGATGAAAACAATTCCTTATCCGCATCTAGGCTCATTTCGTGCAAAAATTTTCTCCGTTCGGACGTAAAACCCTAAATGAACTTTCTGACGCTTTCAACTCTCGTTCATGACAAGGAGACGGCAATACGTTTTTGTAAAGCCACGGAGTGATCCATCAGCAACGTTTATGCAACAATGGCCACCAAATGACACTTTCAACTGTTTCTGACAGGTGGAGGTGTAATGCCCGACAATGTCGGCAAGAAGTCGGTCTTCGAAAGGGAACTTGGCTGGAGCGGTCTAGGATGGAGTTTAGGACAGTAATTCTATTCATTTATCGATGAAACGTTAACATCTCGCCGTAAAAACCACGCAGAGCGAGTCCTTTCCCCAGCAGTGCATTTTCGGAGGGATCCGCCGAGAAACTAAAGAGGTGTTCATGTATGCAGTGCCAGATCGAACTGCGGCCACTTTGATGGACACAATCCAGGCCTGCATCACTCCCGGCCCAATCATCATCTCTAATATGTGGGCATCATACCACGGAATTCAAACGATGATTGACGAATTAAACTCATGAAACGGTTAATCATACCGAAAACTTTGTGGATCCAACGACTGGAGCTCACACACAAACCCTCGAATCTCTTTGGCACGTCTACACGATGCAGAATAAACGCTAATGCGGCACACACCGATCTTTAGTGGACAGCTACTTGTGTGAGTTCGTTTGGAGGCAAAGGTACCGAAAACAGACCTTTTCATGCAAATTATTAATGACATGTCCCAATTTCACCCTCTTGAATAAAAACTAAAAGTATAAATTTCATATCTGCAAATCAATTTGGTTTTGCAAGAGACTCACCTGGAACCCAGCTGAATCTCTCGTTTGTGATGATTTCAGGCAACTGAATGTGCTGCACTAGGCCGCCTCATGTTCCATTTGCTGACCGGTTTCGCCCTTCCACTTCGGGCTCATCAGGTAGGCGCAGTCCCCGAGTTTCCGTCAACCTTATGTTCTACTTGAACCTGAAATTATCACAAACGGGAGATTCAGCTGGGTTCTAGGTGAGTCTCTCGCAAAACCAAATTTGTTTCCAAATGAGTGTAGTTCGCTAATTTCATGCGATTTGGGTTCAAGTAGAACATAAAGTTGACGGAAACTCGAGGACTGCGCCTACCTGATGAGCCCGAAGTGGAAGGGCGAAACCGGTCTTGGGCTGTCGAAGAATTTTCAGCAACCTTATTAGTAGTCCATTACGAATATACAACTTTCATATCCTCTTTTTTACTCTTTTTTGGGTGGCGGGGCATTAATTTATCTGGAAAAGATGCTAACTCTGTGCCTTAGTAAGTTTAGTTTGATAAAAAAAACGTTCACCTTGTTCAGTGCTTATACCTTTTGCATTGCTGTGTCGACCAATCCGATCCCCATTTTTGCATAAAACCACGTCAGGGAAATTCACCCTGGGATTATATTACCTGTTGATATACATTGACCTTTCCGTATTTGTTTCTATGGTCCATTTATTGTCCATAGACATACGTCATTTGTTGCCCGTGAGCTAGACAGTGAGGACGCAGTTGTCGTCCGGTTTGCAGATCAATGATGAAAATGAACGCACACGCGAACAAACACATCCGGACAGATGGACGAGGCAACGTCGCATGGTGGTGGGAGTTGTTACGATCGCTCAGTGTAGCTGGGATGCATTGAACAAAACGAGACTATTGACAATTTATGTGCCAACTATATGCGTGAAAGGCAAAAACTGAGCGATCATTAGGTAAGGTATGAAATGTCCCCCCTCCCCCAAATATGCATAGAGGCCGCATAAGCGCTGAATGGCACATGAGGTTCGAAAACAACCCCAGTATCTCGACTGCTCCTGACTAGGCTTGGGCAACTGGCAGTATCTCAGCACCCTCGTGTTTGCTTCGGATGACATGATAGCTAAGCACCGAAAGGACGCTACAGCTGAACGTTGACTGTCTCCTGAAGTCATACCAAAGGAGGTACAGTACGTGTCCCAGCCGATGGTTCGAGTCCTATGCTGTTAGACCAGTTGCTGTCACAGAGGAATCATCTAGCTGATAGGGCCGGATAACCTAAACATCTCCATCCAGGGATCACGTGACGTGGCAACGTTCAGTTTTCACATGTGTCTCCCAAGTCCCATCCTCCCACTCGACCGCAGAGGGCAGCTACCCTCACCTGCACCAAAAGTACAAATATGATGTCCACCATTAGTGTGCGCGCACAAAAATGGGTTGCATTTTCCGTTCAGGGCTTTTAACCAATACCTGGTCAGTTGCTGAAATATTGCCATGTTGATTTTGGACGCTAGGCGAACACGTGTTTTTAGTGATTCATTTTCTGTCCAGTACGGATAGGATCAAATGTGGAGCCAAAGTTCATCGATTACGGTATGGCAGACGTGATTATGGAGAATCTGCGTGTTATCAGGGCAACTATCACCCAACACAGCGGTTGGTTGGGTTATGTGGCACTTATGGTCTGGTGTGAGAGACGAGCACCGCACCGCAGGTTTCGGATATTGGAAATCGGACGGTAATAGCCTTGGCAGCCGCGAGATGACGTAATCTGACTGCCTTGGGCCAGTCTTCGAGTACCTGGCAGACAACCCGAAGTCTGGTGTCCCAGTCAACGACATGCCTCGTAGCAACTGGGTGATATAGAATAAAGGTCTGTAGTTTGCCTGTACCTCTCGGGACGGGCAACTTTGGATAGTGTTCTCTAGTCTGCTTAGAAGGATGCCGAACCGTACGACCCATGTGAGTAGCACCACATATGCCTTTGAATTCATGAACGACCCTCAGATGGGAAAAATACCGAAGCTTAGCGCGCTGAACGTGGGGCACGGAAGCCTTCTGGATAACAACTCGGTTATCAGAATGTCCTTAAAAGAAGGTACTGTAAAAAGTCGTTTGGATTCGACTGTTGCGGTTGGATCGTATAGATATTTATCGAACCCTCCAAACCAACCTAGGCAAGGTTTCCTTTTGTTCTAGAAGGAGAAAACCATGAAAGTCGGTACATTGTCCACGATCCGAAAAGCAGCTTCTCAGTCAACGACGTGGGTTAGACCAGAGCTCTAGATCTTGCCTTCACCTCCAAGGCAAGCCAATTTGGAAAAAATCAGAAAAGATGGCGTCTGACATGAGTCTTCTGTCTTTGGCTTGTGTTAAGCATGTTCGTGATGCAAGAACAGCTTGGGCGGAATCGATGTTGCGCCGGCGATATCAAGCCGTCGGTAGTGAGGTCATTTTGGAGCTGCCCCATTTCAGAATGTGTTCCATCACTCCGCACGGTAGGCTAGTGGAACTAATAGGCCCGTAGCTTGTGGTCGATAAGCCGTCGTGAGATTTTTAGATTGTGTGAAAATCGCTTCCTTTCAAGCTAAAGGAATGTAGCTTTCGTCGAGTGACTAACAAACTATCAGGTAGAGTGACGTTTCATTCAGGATCCTTGAATGAACCTCATCTGACCTACTGAACGTGTTTATCTTGTGCGAGAGTTCACGAACATCGTTTCTCGTGAAGACTGAGTTGGCCAGAGACTGTTCGTATTCCTGTCTTGCGAAGACTGAATGGGATGAGGTTCCCGAGACACCATACAAGCCTGCACAGTGTTCGCTGTAGGCCTCAGATACCACTGTTAGGTCACTCGTGGGTTCTTCGTTTTTGGCACTTGAGGATAAGGTTGCTGTGTTTTTTTCAGCAGCCTCTCATATACGTACATCGTACCCTTTTGTTTTTCCTGGCCAGTAGAATCGCGGCCCGCTTTCATATGTTCAGTTGGCAGAGTTCTGATTTACAATGGTCCATCAACTTACGAAAAGCCATCTCGTTTTCCGAATCGTCTTCTTGAAGACTAGTTTGGACCTCGTTTCCAAAAGACGTCAAATCGTCCTTGCAAGGAAGCATTGGGAAAAACCATTTGGGTTCAACAGTTTCGATTCCCTTGTGTGTATTGTGTGTGAGTTAAACCGATCAGGGTTGTCCATTTCCAATGAAGCATTAGAAGCGTTAGAACGTTTATTTCGAGTTTTAATGTGTCAAATGAACACACTTTTGAGCCTTTAAATCCAAAAAAGTGAAAGGGGTCTCTTTTTCATTTGTAGACAGACAAAACTAAGTATATGTTTCCTTAAATAGTGCCGTAGGTTTTTCTGACCAGCCGCACATCCAGAAAGTTAAAAATCGATTGTTTTAGTGAAGTTGTGTATACATGATCTACTCAGTTACGTCTTTTGAGTAGTCCACTGAAAATTTCCAGTGAACGTGTCACACCAGACAACTTGTTACTCATCTTACAAAGAACATGCGCAAAACGTCCTCAGATGAACACCGCTACGCTCACTATAGCAACAAGGAAGCACTCTGTTCGTATTCTTGTCAAAACCAACAAGTTCTAAGTTTATGTGAAGTGAGGTGAATAAGAGCACACCAACAAAAATCCGGTGAATCAGCAACATCATAGTGCTCAACATTGATACTTCTGTGCCGTAAAGCCGTCATTTATTTGAAAGCCTCATTGTGAAGAAAAGAGTAAAAGTGGATGGCGAAGGGTTCTTGGTGCTAGTCTACCACAGTCATTCCAAGGCGCCTGCAACTCACGAGCCCCGTTCTGGATAGCAACTGATAAAAAGAACGCCATTGATATCGAGTTCCAGCCATACGTTGCAGTAGGTGCAGTGGGGATTGCGCGGTCCCCATCCTGGAAGGCAAGTCACACCGACCTTTTCGTGAACTCTTTCATATCCGTCTACCAGATCACAGATTGGCCACCTCTCTGCTTCCACTACTCTGCATTGGGTATGGTGAACAACATTCTTCGGCAAACGCAGTACATAGTATAACCAACACAGCTCCTTGTGCTGGAGACATCCTCCGATGGAAGCCCCGGTTACACAGCTGAACACTCACTTTCTAAGCGTCCCGCTACCGCTTTGCCGACACCATTCTATACGGACTATGGTTCTGAGACAACGGATCCCGGCGAAGAGAAGCTATTGATTTGGAACTGAACCCACACCATGGTCTCTACGAGAGAACGCGCTGAATATGTCCCTTTCAGAACACAATGTCCAAATGTTTGCATGTGAGAGGCCTAACATGGCGGACAGATCAACATCCATCTGAAGGCCGTTACTGTGTCTGTTACCTCTAAGTGTCGGCTGGTTCGCCTCTGATGCGATTAGTTTGCAATATCTCCTGGCACTTTCTGTTGGAACCCACTGGGTAGCACAGAACTCACTCTGAATGGGCTGACTGTTTAGCAACTCCAGACAAAGCCAACTAGCCTATTTGGTTTCAACCTACTGGTTTACCTTTGACAATAAAAACACGATTCATATGGCGCCTGTGCACCACTTCCAACCAGTACACAGGAAAGCCTTGTGGGGCTCGAACTGGAGGACTGTGGCAAGTGTTGCATATCGAAAGTTGACTTGGTGGCCCATAGTCCAGCTGACGCCCACAAAAGTGTTGGCACACATGTGGTCGCCCAACTGGCTTGTTGCTTCCGCCTGTTTCCAACGAAGGTTGGCCTTAGTCAGCACCACCGACAAGCGCACCGCATGCGGCACAATGCAGACCTATTGAAGAATTTCGGCACCTGCTGGTCCCAATCCCACCTGCTGACACGCAAACTGGGCTGTTAGCAAGACTGGAGCGATACCTTCCTGGTCGATCGGTTATCACTATCAAAACCAAGTCACATGGGTTTAGCTGGTAAGAAACACCTGGAAGAACCCTTACCTAGTGGACTTGTCCAAACAGTCGATCGCACAGTTCCACATTCGTCAGACTCTGAAGACTACAGCACCTGCTTCTAACAGACTGCAGATTGCATCATGTCACTCCTGGAATTCAGTTCTGACAGTTCGCTCGCTGGTGTTGACGTTCCGGCATTTGCCTGAGGGTTACAGCCTGGTATCGTGACACCTGAGCAAGCCCTCTCGATTCTAAACCTCCACGAGCCCAAGGATCGCACAGTTCCACATTCGTCAGACTCTAAAGACTATAGCACCTGCTTCTATCAGACTGCAGATTGCATCCTGTCACTCGTGGAATTCAGTTCTGACAGTTCGCTCGCTGGTGTTGACGTTCCGGCACTTGCCTGAGGGTTACAGCCTGGTATCGTGACACCTGAGCAAGCCCTCTCGATTCTAAACCTCCACGAGCCCAAGACATTTCTGCACACGTGGAAATGTGTGTGGAATGTTCCTCCACGCCGTCGTCTGCTAGGACATCGGGTGCCAGCCAACCGAAAGCAGAGCCAACTACGCCGCCATCCAGACCCTATAACATCAAAGACGGAAAGATGCAGCGTTTGCTGTGCTCGGTGGGTCACAGAAGAAACTATACAAAGGTAACACCTTTGTAGGCCGAACAGTATTGGAAACAGGTGTTCTCCGCTCCAAAACACATGGGTACCCGGTCACGTGTCGCAGTGCTAACATCCGATTGGAGTTTGATCGAGCCAATTACAGGTGAAGAAGTCGGCCATACGATCCGTTTAGTGGGAAATTCGGCACTAGTTCTGGAGAAGCTCACGCCCAGGACGCTTCACCGGTTAAATATCAACGCACTCGCTGGGCATTTCAGCTTGCTATTATTATGTGGGAGTTGCCCACTGCGTTTGGGTCGTGACCGCACCGAAGATCCGAAGATCCCGAATCCGACTTCAACGGACCAATTAAGACCGATCTCCATGTCATGCATTCTTGTTTGATGTTTTCATAAAGTGCATGCTGATCGCTGTAGCTGAAGATTGCAACGGCCTCACTCATTTCTACATCGAGACGGTTGTTTGGAAGCTACATTGCTGTTACACCCCCTGCTTCGTCACCCTTCAGCGAGTGCTTCTAATCTCAGCTTGGCGTTTGCTGATATCTCGAAAGCTTTCGGTTCGGTTTCAAGTGACAGCTGTCAGTCCCACGAGAATGCTATGGCAGTTTTCCCTAATTCCAGGTCCACTCCCACAGAGGTGTGAGGCAGAAAGATTCACCCTATCCAGTATTGTTCACCATATCAGTGGATGAGGTTCTTAGATTGTCGATGCCGCAACTAGGATACTAGTTTCACGACACCTAAGTGAATGGTGTTGCCTTCACTGACAGTTGGGTAGTGTGTGCAGAAAGTCAGGCTCGCCTAAAAGAGAGAAGCTTGAAGCTGCTACGATCGAGTTGGGAAGAGCTGAAGAAATGGCGATTTGTGGGGACAGAAAACACCGGGCGACCGCACTCTCAGTCGAGAATTTTGCTTTACGGAGGAACTCACCACTCCTCTCAGTACTCAGGATCTCGGCCTTCCGATTCAAGTGAAAGCCAAGTAAGAGCTGATGGCTGCTTAAAGTAATGCCCCCCACAGCAGTGTTGATGGTCGCGGTTTAGGATACAGACGTTTCATCGGGTATTTATCCACAGTATCTAACTTCGATACAACCTGCTTAGGACGAGAGTCAGAAGCGCCAGGCGTGATCATGGTGATCAGACTAGCTTCTGTTGTGGAATCTGTGGTCGACCGGAGGATTTGGTGCATATTCTGCAACCCTGAAGGATCAAGCATGGTGCTCGATGTGCTCGTCATAATCGGGTTGCAAGGGTACTTGCGTCTGGTACTTGCGTCTTCTGGAATACGCCGTCTTCGAGGAGTTGAGAGCAACGACTTTCATCAAGCATGATCTAATCGACGTTCAGCAGCACCAAGAAACGGTGCAGTCTCGGATGGGCGCTGAGTGACTGTGTGGAATGCGGAGAAACAGGTTCCCTCGCCATCATCCCAGCCCTAAGTGCCGTACCCTGTGATGCTGACTTCTTGTTCCACCAATCGATGATAATTTCATGTTGAGGGTTCTGCAATCCTCAGTCCGTTGTTGTTCGAGTGGGACTTCCTCAGGTCACAGTCAGTGACTTGTGTCTTTATTGTAGTTCACAGTAAGTCAGAAAAACACGTAATTAAGGGCACGGGTGTATTGTGTACACGCAACCAACTGGTCTGCTTTCGTGGTGGGTGAGCAAACAAAATGAGTCACCTATCCAGTCAACCCACAACGCGCGCGCGAGCAAATCAATCGGACAAGCACCCAATCAGCCACTCAAGTCACATGCCACATCGATGGTGGAACGACGAACGCACACGCACACGCGCAAACTCTCTGACACCGAAGCAGCTACTACAGTCTTCTCGCCATTTTGGGCCCTCCGAAAACTTTTATGCATGGTGAATGGCGTTGAGTGTTCATTCTTGCCTCACATCTAACCCAATATGACGGAAAATTTGTGTCTGATGTGCGAGTCTTGACTGTGTTAGCGCTTACTGCGCCTTGAAGAGTATTTAGCATTGTTTATCCTTTCCTCAGTTGCTGGGATTCATCTTGTCTGAGTGGAACAATTGAGGGCACGATTTCGAACGGGATGCACCTCTTTCTGACCCACGTCGACGCCCTTCCGGAGTTCCAAAACCAGCACCCTTCAAATGAATGTCAACTCTACAAATCAGTGGTCATTCGACTGTAAGCTTCATCTGAATGACGAAAGTGTGTCCATATGTAGTCAGGAGAAGACTTGGCGAACGCCTTTGTCGTGCATGGTGAGAATGAACCAGCATACTTTACGAAGTTAGATACCAAAGAGAATTTAATTATCTGGCCTTCTTCAACTAGGTCTTTCTCTCTTGCTGATGAATAATCTTCTCAAAAGGCATTTGTTGTTCTTCCTGGTGATTCGGCGCACTTTCCGCAGTATTACCCACTAGGAATTCCAGATAGCCCGTGGAGCCTACGTCAGACCTTTCCTTGAATATGTGGACCGAATTGTCTACTCAAGCGCAAGATGGACGTAAGCCTTATTGAACATGTTCAACGAACTGCTACGAAGAAGGTTGCCGGCCTCAAGTCCGTTGAATATGAAACGCTTCTCGAGGTGCTTGAACTCTATCCCCTAGAATATCGTCACCTCCGAGAGGACCTGACACTTATTTACGACTGGTTTGAATGATGTTTGCCGATAAGTTTTTCACCGCTGACCCCACTAACACACGGGGGGACATGGTAAAGAGATTTTCAACACTAGATCACGCACTTTTACCAGAAAACAGTTTCTCTTATTTCGACTAGTTGGTGCGGAAATACCTTCTACCGACAGTTAACCATTCCGCATCCATGACCCAGTTCAAACGGCTTTTGGATATGATTTTTATCTGAGTCCCCACTGTTCGGAGCTGAGACGGTGAAGAGCGCCTATACACCGTTTTTCGCTTGCGCCTTTCAGGTGAACGACAAGAACGAACAAGAACTCCGGAAGCTGTGCAAAATACCCGTTCATATGCATCAGACCGTGAATCCACGAAGACAAATCCTGCCTAATATAAATGCTACCTACCCCTACAAGTAGACTATTTTTAGGTAAACCCAATTAGGGGAAAGTCCAAGACTCCGAGGATCTAAGTCAGTGTCGTCTATTCACAAACACCGACTATGCGCTCCATCGACAAGCGTGAATACAGCCGTTTTGCTGGGTTGCGTTCGACTACCGGTGTCCAACCTGCTTTAGATGCAGACGTGTAGCTGGGCTGCTTGGCTGACCAGCTGAAATTAAAAAAACGGCAAATCACCAGAGAGAGAGAGAGAGAGAAAAAAAACCAAGACCGTTGCGCACGGAAGCGTCGTTTCTGAAGCGGTGACAATGGTTGACATGGCATGCATCATGTGACCAAAGCAGCGCGACAACCAATGGCGCATAGTGGACAAGGTCATCTGCTGACAACTGGTGTTAGGCGACCGGGAGACAGCAACAGACAAACTGTTCACGAGGGGATTGAGCTTATCGGCCATTGTATGTATATCGTCTTGCTCTCTGTCTTGTTTTCTGTACGCGTTGACCACCTGGGGACGATCAGTCGAACGACACGAAAGCGGATGAGTTAATGGTATTAAGACGCCACCTACTTCAAATAATGGAAGGTCACGAAAAGTGAGGCATGTTTACTGTCCATTGTGCGAGGTTTGTACTCCAGTCAGGATAGAATAAAGAGAGAACAGTATGAAACACATATATAGGAGATTTTTGTGTAGGAAAACATCTGAATCAGGCTTTCACATGTGACTGGGGATTCCGTCGACCACTCCCCTAAAAAGAGTATCACCCTGACCAGGCCCAACCACTGGTCCTTATTTGGGGAGAAGGGCAGTGTAGCTGAAAGCGTCAAATTGCATGGTAAATAGTTCTAGTGGAGATTTCATCCCATTAGTGCATTCAATCTTTGCTGAAAAGCTGAGAAACAGTGTACAACTGTTTTATCCTTATTGGAAATAGTTCGCATTGCACACCTCATGAAGACACAGTAGGGAGTCTTGAACACGCGACCTCCTGGCTGGGAGTTTGAGCACTTAACCGTTCGGGCATGAGAAGCTGATCGACAGGGGGAATAACTCACAGTTGGGCTGTAACACAGACGGTAACTTGGACTGTTGTTAGTACTACTGGGCTGCTGAACTGTCCGATGTGTTCGGAGGGGATACAACAGAACCGGTTGTGACCAATGGAAAAGCATGGTTCAACCAAAATAAAACATGGGACAATAGTGCCTGATTTGTGTGGACAGGATGTCACATCGAGTGAACCTAGTCACACACACACACACACACACACAAGCGTGTCACACGCAGTAGTCTAAGGGGCCATCTTCAGTGGGCAACTGACCATGGAACTGACCAGTCTACGTTTCTGCATACCCGAACTCGGATGGTAGTGTTTTCCAGAGAATCACGAACTATGACTGCATGCGGCTTGGTTTCATGCAAGCACGGGGAAACGCCTGCATGGTAGGAAAGTGCATTGTAACCTGGGTCGATCGGCTGGAACAGATGTCTGACGCCGCTTTGGGCATGGCAAGAACCGCAGCTTGAAAGTACATTTTGGGCAGTGTACCAAGCGTCAAACAGGGATTCAAATGATTGGTCAATCAATGGACAGCTAAGTAGCTTCGCGTGCACACTGTTGGTTAGACGAAGAGACACGACCGATACGTCTGTGGGTGGCGAAAGACTAAACTGATACAGTCGCCTTCGTAGCTGGAACTGATGACATTGCAGGAGCTCTCGCGCTGGCGTCGGGCGCACAAAGTGAGCCAGTTTCATCCTACATTGGTTGATCGAGGACACATAATGATGCTCTATGACAATGAGGCTGTGTTTTGGTTCACTGTGACTGCCGATCAAGCGCACTGGTAACGAGAGGGTGCGTTCAGCACTTGTGGCATAATGTCGATGCACCTGCAGTGCAGGCAGCAGAAGCGATGCATCCTCAGGGATAGTTCCTCTTCAAGTAATGGATCGGAAGTTCGAAGGGAGTGTACGGGAAACTGCCCAAAGATTTCATACCTACCAGTACGCACACAGACCTAATTTGATGGTTCACCGGTCTGCATCAGTCACAACAGTTGCAGTGGAATGACTTGGCAACTTGTCAGATCCGTCGTGCCGGCTTTCAGGCTAAAGTGATACTAACCAACAGTCTAGTATAAACTGGATCACGTGACAGATTCAAGCCTTGTTGTCACATGTCGTCTCACCTTCAACAGGAGTCCAAGCTGGTTGTTTGGTCAGATATTTTGACGCCGAAACTATTGGATTCTATTCAACTTCCTAGAAAGTGACCATTAAATGCAGTTTTTTTGCGTCTACTCGATATTTTCAGTGGCCTTACCTTGCAAGCACTCAATGGAACATCGAGGAATGCCAGAGCTGCTAGAAAAAAGTTCGACCAATGTGGTTTGCTGCACCAGGCCGCCTCATGTTCCAGTTGCTACGATATTCCAGATATCGCCATACATGTATATTCGTAATGGACTGCTGATAAGGTTGCTGAAAACTGTTCGACAGCCCACGACCGGTTTCGCCCTTCTTGGGGCTCATCAGGTAGGCGCAGTCCCCGAGTTTCCGTCAACCGCATGTTCTACTTCAACCCAAATTGGACTGTTTTCGAGAAATACACTCATTTGCATATCAATTTGGTTTTTGCGAGAGACTCACCTGAAACCCAGCTGAATCTCTCGTTTGTGATGATTTCAGGCAACTGAATGTGCTGCACCAGGCCGCCTCATGTTCCAGTTGCTACGATATTCGAGATATCGCGAGACATGTTTATACTTGTAATGGACTACTGATAAGGCTGCTGAAAACTGTTCGACAGCCCACGACCGGTTTCGCCCTTCTTGGGGCTCATCAGGTAGGCGCAGTCCCCGAGTTTCCGTCAACCGCATGTTCTACTTCAACCCAAATTGGACTGTTTTTCGAGAACTACACTCATCTGCAAATCAATTTGGTTTTGTTTGCGAGAGACTCACGTGAAACCCAGCTGAATCTCTCGTTTGTGATGATTTCAGGCAACTGAATGTGCTGCACCAGGCCGCCTCATGTTCCAGTTGCTACGATATTCGAGATATGGCGCTACATGTATATTCGTAATGGACTACTCATAAGGTTGCTGAAAATTCTTCGACACCCCACGACAGATTTCGCCCTTCTTGGGGCTCATCAGGTAGGCGCAGTCCCCGAATTACCCTCCCCTAACCTTCACACAAGATACACAGTAAGCGAGAGACAATGAAAAAAAATGGCTGAATCCATCGCATGACCGCACATGCAGATGAGACCGCATCGTATCGCATCAATATGCTTTAGGTGAGCTTTAGATGTGCCACTTGTACTCTATTAAAAATACACATACTAACCTGGTGCTGAGTAATATGGTGTTTAAGAAATGACACTGCATGAGCACAATATCGGATATCCTTTTCTAGTAGTCACCTGTTACTTTTGAAAATAAAAACTGCAAAAAAGTTATCTGTTCAGGGTATTTTGAGTTTAGTGCAGCCTGGTAACTGGAAGGTGATGTGGGCCGAAACGTTAGGACCGAGTTTTCTTCTTGGCAGATTAATAATCGGTCACGCTAGTGACAAAACACACTACTTACCAGGTTGCTGATAACGCCTCAACAGTCTGCTATCAATTTTGTCCTTGGTAGATTTGCCATCAACCTCATGTTCAAATCGAATACTGAGTAGCAAGCAAACGACGAAATACAATGATTTAGAAACCGCCTTGCTGTTAAGGGGAGATTCTAGATTTTCTTAATTAAGCTGGTCGGCGAGATGGCCCAGGTGTTTAGAGTGCGGATTTACTGACCTAAAGGTCCGTGGTTCGAACCCAACATCTGCATCTCGGCTTGTCCTGTCTAGGCTTGGACAAGCTGGCAGTATCCCAGCCCTCGTGCTCCATTCTGGTGGCATGGCAGCTAGGCACCGAAAGGGCGCTACAGCTGAATGATGATGAACCTGGTTGGCACTCAGGAACCACCCGTACCCGATGAGCTTCAAGAAGAAGGAGACCGATGGTGGTCTGTCGAGGAGTTTTCAGCAACCTTATCGGTGGCCCGTTATGTCCAGTAAATGCGTAGTGATGGCTGGAAAGTCGTACCAAATTGATAGTGGGATGCTGCACATTCAGTTGCTTGTCAGTTGGATCGACAACTCAGAACAATCGTACCAAACAGGGAATTAGTAAACTGACGCGCGTTGATATTTGCTGCTGTGCAAAGCAGTCATTTGGTTCTGCTAGTAAACACGCTGTTTGTAATCGATGGACCAAAATTAGACTTTTGTTATTCTCTTCAACTGCACAAACAACGGCAAGAGCAAAGGACAGCTGTTTTCTCCACTATTTTCGGGATTACGTGGTCAGCTGAAAAGCAGTATCGTTATGGTGGTTTGCGAAGCTTCTTGCTGCCACACCGGTCGTCGCCTAGTGCCCTTAGCCGGTTGTATACAGTAGGACGTGTAACCGGAACAATGCCACTGTTAACTCCTCCCTTCTTACACTTCGAGCTTCCCCTCTCCTACTCTAACCCTCCCCCCCCAATTTGAATACTCTCTCCGCAGATGTCAGCACTAGGACTGACTGCTTTGTTCACCGTGCATCGCACTCAATTGCAGATTATGTACGTCCGACTTCAGTGACAACCCTGAACACTGCGAAATGTGTTTTCAAGACTTGAAAGCCTGTCCACATAGCTGCCTTTAGTATTTGCACCTTGAAGCAAGCGGTGGCTCTTGCTCGTACGCTGGATTCCTTCTGCATTATTGTATGCTGTCTGTCAGAAATGAGGATACAGGACGCAACTACTGTGATTGAGCTGACTGCTTCCAACAGGTTCCGGTTGCGCAACTCTGGTGATACAGAGGCCACTGCAGCTGGATATGCCGGCGCGTTCATTGTATGGAGCGACCGATCGGGATCGTCTCCACTTGATTGGATTCCCGTTAATGGCCGTCTCTGCGCGGTTCGTTTGGCAATGTCTGTGACAGAATCTCGAGAAAATGAGGTCCATCACACTGTCTAATGTGTCTGCTTACGCCCCAATGAACTGAAGGTCTTAATCTGTCAAGGACAGTTTCTATGACGCTCTATGTGCCCTTCTACATTGGGCTAAAACCTCAGATATCGTTTTGGTTGGTGGTGATATAAACGCTCAATTAGGTAGACTGAGGCCCAGTTGGGCAGTCGTCTTGGTTTGGATAAGACGCGCACAGACAAAGGAAATCACCCGCTTCAGATTTGTGCCGACCATAGACTGTTCGTTTGCACCAATTTTCGAGAACAGCTTGATGACGTGGTGTTCACAAACAAACCAGTCCCCAATCATGCAGACAACATCACCGTCAGTGGCGAGGTTCGATCAGTGATCACCGCTGCTTCTGAAACAACAGCGTGGACTCCGACCATTTACGCTACTGCTTTTCATTGTGCTTTTAAGGTCTACGCAAAATGAACGTACCTCGCCTAGTCATTGAGAAGCTAGTGGACCCAAAATTCAAATGGAACTATCAGAACCAGCTCCTCGAACGACCTCGGATATAGACGGCCACTGGGAAAATATATCCAAAGCGCTACTCAAGGTCGGAACGTCTGTTTGCGGTACAACCCAGCCAACCTCATCCAAACATTGGATCTCTGATAGAACCGTGTCTTTGCTGGAGACCCGGCGATAGATTCCCCCTGGCCGCCACCACAACTCCACCCAACGCATCATACGACGCCAGGTGAAACTGAGTGTCTGTGCGGACCGAGAAGCTTGGTGGACCCGAAGGGCCGAAGAAATGGAAGATGCAAAGAATGCTGGGTCCCCGAAAACCTCTTGTCAGCGAAATAATCAGAGACCAAAATGGCTCCCTGATATGCAATAAAGCAGAACGTCTGGACCGCTGGGCACAGTACTTCGAACAGCAATTCAGCTGGCCACCTGCTACCTGCAATCCAGAATCCTGGCCTTCAACAGAAAGGTGGACTGCGAATATGGAGCCGCCTTCGGTCTCAGAAGTGTCCGAGTGTATTTCCCTACTCAAGCGTCATCGTGCTGCTGGTCCTGACGACCTTCCACCTGCTCTTTCAAGGATGGCGGTGGGCTCCTCAGCCAGTGCCTGTCTAGCTATTTGGGTCTATCTGGGAGAGAAAGACCGTCCCAGACAACTGGGGTGAATCGATAGTAGTGCCCATTTTCAAAAGGGGTACTCGCAGTGAATGTAGCAACCACAGAGTTGTTAGTTTGACTCCTGTTGTGACAAGGCTTCTGGCGTCACTGATTCTTCGTCGTTTTACGATGGCACGCGAAACCTTGACTCGTGAGAATCAAGCGGGATTTCGACCGGGTAGAGGCTGCATTGACCACATCTTCACACTCCGTCAGGTGTTAGAGCAACGCCACATGTACAGACGACCCACAATCTTGGTATTCCTTGACTTCAAGGGTGCGTTTGATTCTGTCGATCGGTCAGTGCAGTTAAATATACTTGCTCAACAAGGTATGCCCCAGAAGTTTGTAAACCTAATCCGATCCCTATATTCACATACTTCTGGGCGGGTGAGAGTGTATGGTGAGCTCCCAAAAGCTTCCCTACAAAAAGTGGTGTCAGACAAGGATGTCCACTCTCTCCATTCTTGTTCAACTTCGTTTTTGATGAAATAATGAGGCGAACGCTGGAAGGTCTTAAAACCCGGGTGTTCAAATTGTTGCTGGTGAGAGCCTTGTCGATCTGGAGTACGCAGCTGACATTGTCCTCATCTTTGAAGATCAAAGTGAGCCACAAGCCTTGTTGACTAGACTGACCACCATCATACCATCTTTTGGCATGCGCCTTGCACCTTCAAAGTGCAAAGTCATGCTTCAGAACGTGCAGTCTCCGGACATATCTCTTACAATTCAAGGAAAATCACTGGAGATTGTGGAAAACTTTACACACCTCGGTAGTTGTATTAGCTCTGACGGAAGTGTGTCTGATGAAGTCAGTGCAATAATCTCAAAGGCTCGAATCACGTTTGCTAATTTTCGTCACTTGTGGCGTCAAAAGGCATCTCACTAGATCTTAAGGGTCGTGTGTACCAGGCTACAGTAAGGGCTGTATTGTTGCATGGGTGCGAGACATGGTCTCTACGGACAGACGATGTGAGGCGTCTCCAGGTTTTTGACCAGAAGCGTTGCCAATGTCGGACACCTTCTACGAATTCGTGATGAGTATCTGTTTGTGCAGCAAAAGTACAACACCAACTCGTATGGGTTGGTGTCGGCGAATCCGTAACGAGGCAGTTAAAAAGAGAGTTTTGGGTTGTGCAACGGGTACTTCCATTGAAGAATGTGTCCAGCACCAGAAGCTGCATTGGTTGAGACATGTGTTGCGCATGCCTAATCATCGTTTGCCGAAGAGAGTGCTATTTTCCGTGCCCAATTCAGAGTGGCGTAAGCAGAAGGTGGCCAACCCTTGACCTGGCGGAAGGGTATGAAAGAAATTACGAAACGCTTGGGTGCTGTCGGTGCTACTCACCTTCCAGGATGGGGACCGCGTAATCCCCTGCGCCTGGTTTGAGACGCTGCAAGATATGGCTGCCAACCGATGTCAGTGGCGATCTTGTTCTCAGTTTCTATCCAGATTGCCTGAATGAGTGTTTGGGGTGTAGGCACCTCGGAATGATTGTAGTAAGGCAGCAATAAGTCCCCTCCCCGTCCATCTTTATTCTTTTCTTCACAATAAGGCTTTCAAATAAATCATGGTTGTACGGCAGCGAAGCGTCGGTGTTGAACACTGATGTCATGCTGTCGATGATTCGATGATGATGATGATGATGATGATGATGATGATGATGATGATGATGATGACCATCAACCGAGCCGGCACTGCCATGTGTTACACATGCCGAAGTGTCGTTTATCAAGACAAGTGTTGTTCTCTACACCTTTTTGAGAATGAGGGAATCCGCGAGGTGGACAACCTATGACTTGGTAGAAGGATGTGAAAGAGATTACGAGGAGTGTGGGAGCTGTTGGTGCGGTTCGCCTTCCATGATGCGGTCCAGGTGACCCCTTCTCCTTCCGCTTAGCTGTAGACATTGCAACAAATGGCGGCTGATCGGTGTCAATGGCATCCGTGCTGTGAGTTACTTCCCAGATTGAGCTCCTGGAGGTGTTGATACCTGAGGATGATTGCAATGGGCCAGCACCAAATCTTCTCTTTCACAAACGCTTTTCTCTTTTCAGTCTGAGACTTTGAATATACTCAGATAAACTTTGTGCTCCTACGGCAGTTCAGCATCAATGTCGACAGTGATGTTGATGTCTGTGTTACTGAGGATGGTGATGCATGCTACACGAATTCCTGGCAGTGGGCATAGGCTGTAAAATCGTTCCGGTACGTAGATGCTATGCGACCCGAAGGAAGCACGGGGACTGAGCTACTGCCAGGTTAGAGAAGCCTAGACGAGAGTCTTAACCACTGTCTCACTCAGTTAACGAGGCACCAATCGGGTGCCTATTGGTTGCGTTCAGTGGCTTTTGTTGAATAAAACCGCTTGGCTCCAACCGTCAAAATTCAGTAGAGGCAACACAAAAGGTTTCCTTTTTTAAAGCTAGACTGCACCAAAGCATTGCTTCACTGCTAACTCTTTGAGTTTAGGCGGACGAATTCGTCCAGACCGAAGTCTATATGGTTAGGAGTTGTCCTTTGGAACGCCTTTTTTATGTGAATGCTGAGGGTGGACCAGAAGAACGGTCACTTTTATGGGGGCGGCCGTTTGTAGGAATAAGCTGTAGAAAGGTCTCCTGATTAATACAGAAGGACAAATGAACTTCTTCGGATACAACTTGTTTTTCCGGTATTGTTATGCATTTTGTCCAGTTTTGTCCAGTCAGCTCTGTTCTGTATGGTTTCTGTTGTATACAATGACCCACCATGCCGCAATGTGCAACGCTGTAAGGAGTTCACTTTCCAGTTTGAAAAGGCCATATGGCGATTGTTCCAACGTATCATCTATCGAAGACCTACTGTGGCAAGCGGAAGAAAACTTTGGCGAACTGGTGGTGACGTCGGGGGATAAGCGGTCATTTCGGGAACCGAATAAAAATAAAATAAACTGAAGGAAATGATCGCGATACATTGCAGGACCTATAGCTTGTAATTCCTGTCACCCCGAACATCTTGCTCTCTACGGTGAACCAGGAAACCGAGTTCTGTGAGTAAATATGATTTATTCAACATTTTAAAATACGCGTGCATGGTTTTCAAACCAATCTACCTCAGTGTCCTGGTGACCAGGACATTTCTGTGACGTTTCGCGTCATTGCAAGCATTGTTCCTTCGTGAAAACGGACTGAGATGCCTTGATAGCATTACACCCCGATCCTGGAAAGAACGCTCAGGCTAACGGCGGTGTGAACTGCCTTGGATCAGTTAAATCTTCTGCAGTACTCTTTCCTAAACCCGATCCGATTGTATTAGGAAGACGATGATTGGGTAAGGAAACGTGGATTAATGCTTCACTCCTGGTTCTGTCTGCCTTCCAGAATAGGGTCCACGTGACCCTCCCTGTGTTCAGCTAAGACACTGAACGAAATGGAGACTAACTGATGTCAGTCAACGGCTCATGCTGTCAGTTTCTATCCGGATTGTTTGAGTGACTCGTGGTGTGCTCGAGGTGTGAACAGCGTAGATGTTTTTGGTAGGCTATCCTAAAGTCCGCGTTATTGTCCCATTTTTTCCTCTTTCCCTTCTAAGGCTTTATTTAAAAAAATTGACATGGTTGTGCGGCAGTGGAACGCAAGAGTTTTCATTTGTTGTTACTGTCAATGATGACGATGATGATGATGATGATGATGATGATGATGATGGTGATGGTGATGATGATGATGATGATGATGATGATGATGATGATGACAGAACGTGTAGGAGAGGATCGCTAGAAAAGTAATACTTGGACCGACTCTCCAACCACTTTTTGTCAATGTTTATGTCTGGTACTGAGTATTTCCAAAATGCGAAGAAGTTCATTGAATACAACGAATGCTTTGCTCACCGATCCCAGGCTGCTCAAGATGTAGGATGAGATTTTATCAACTCGCAGACGGAATCAAGTAAAAGGCTTACACATCTTCTCGCAAAGTCAGTTACCTGCAGTACGACGGAACGCACTGATCAACTTGACTCTACCATAATTAATTAATCTGAAGGAGAAAACTCCGGTGGCGTCAGCAAGCAGGATGCCTCCAAAATGCCCAAACTGCAATGGGTTGCTACTCAGACACTTTCAGCATGAACGTCACTCACTTGACTCATCCCTCTGCATACCACTCTGTCTTCAGCATCTAGCTATTTCAGTTCACTATTCGGAGTCTTTTTTGATGATGTGCAGATGGCTACTGACATTGATCCGTTCAAATGGAATCTGTGCCTCGGAGGACATGGTTCTATCTGCTGTGACTCTTATAAGTACACCTACTGGAAGAAGGCAGTCTCAACTGTCCGTGACCACACCAACCGTCCAACGAACCACAAGAAAAGTTGCATCCAAGCTGCAATCAACACCAGCAACGACAACGAACGAAAAAACAAATAAAAAAGTGGAGAGTCCTTCCCCAGTAGTGCATCGGAGAGGATCATAGACAGCCGACCATAGACAGCCGATAACTTCTTTGCGAAACCTGGTTTCCGGACCGAAAAATGAAACCGAGAAAAAACAAGAGAGAAGCAGTGTGCTGTATCAAATCGATTGTGATGACTGTAACACATTCTGTGCCGGGGAAACTTGGAGAATGCAATGTACGCGAATGAAATAAAATGATGAGCTCACCAAAATCTATAATCCTTTATCACTGATCTGTATGCACGAAGATCGATAAGGCTACAAATTTAAGTTGGGTTAACACTCTGGGGCATTGCACACCGTTTCCTGACTTTGAGCTGTTCCACAAGCCTGGCGATTGCTCTGTAAAAGTTTCGTCACCAGTCAAGAGGATATCATCGGTGCGCTGCCGGTTGCGCACCATGTCTGCTCGTTGCAATGCCCTTTCGGAAAAACGAAGCTTCAGAACCCTACACAAAGCACGTGTTGGAAGCTTGAATGGATCATAGTAACGGTGTATTCGACCCTCCGAAAAACCAAACCGTACAAATCCTACTGTCCTTTTTCAGATGTGTAAAGCTGGCGCGGAGAAGATCGGTCACTCAACCCGTTGGCAACTAGTTGAACTTAGAGTCGAACAAATGCTTGTTAGCCTTCGATCCCCAGACGGAAATAATGAATGTCTCTGAGCAAAACGTGCACTCAAAAAGGTAGACAAATGCTTCTTTCTGTTGAGAAAGGTAAACAGGATAGATAGACAGACAAGTGCAATGCAGTTTTTGGTGACGGAGATCATTGAGCCTATGCAGTTGACACTGTAAGGCGCAGAAATGCATCGCACTGTGATCAGAGTTATTTGTTTTCGCAGACCACTGTACTGCACTTCATTTGCATATTCCAAGGTCCAAAATCTGAAGTGAACCATAAGTGCTATAATTGGTCACTCAACCAGCCGTCGGGCATTGTTTTGTTCGGGCTGTTTTGAAAAGTGCCTTTCTTCAAGGTCTGGGAGGATTTCAGACACAAGCTGCCCGAGGGAGATATCAACAAGACGACCCTATATCCTATCCGATATCTAGTTCTGCGGGTTATAAACTCTGAACTTTATATGAGATTCAGTATGTTTCGGAATACTCCATGATGACAACAAGAAGTTCATGAACTACACACATTTGCCTATGGTATTCTTGAAGAATATCAAATGAGTGTAGTTCGCAAGTTTTCTACAATTTGGGCCCAAGCAGAACCGAAGTTTGACTGAATCTCGGGGACTGCTCTTACGTGATGATCCGAAAGAACTGCGAAGCCGATGGTCTTTGGAGTCAGCTTAACAAAGGTCACGAACCAGAGGGGTCAAGGACAAAGCTCAATCCAGTACCAATCAGAGGATGAAAGCAGGGGAGGCAAGGCTCAAAGGTCACGTTGTCACCGACCAATCAGGACATAGGACAACAGACCAACTAATGGAACCGCCCGACCGAACAAGCAATCATGACAGAAGGTCATCCCCCCGGCTAGGAGAACGTATATTAACAACACACTAATCAAAGCGTAACCACTGACCCACTCCACTGACGCTCCACTTTGCTCCCTAACGACGCACTGGTAATGTCACCTCGATTGGGGATGAGAGACATGATTACTTGTTTAGAAATTAACGGGGAACCCCCGTTAAGGATCGGACAGCCAAGAGCGGCATGTCAGTGGACGTGGCACCATCCATCGCCTGGCACCTATCGACACCAGACACTGCACTAACACGAAAGCGGCCTTCGGCTTCACACCTATCAACGACCAATGACTGGGGACAAAACGTTTGCAAGCTACTTACCAAGCTCGGGGGAAAGATCACTAGCCACCTGATCTACGACCAGTTGTCCGTGCAGTTACCGCAATCATTTGTCCTAAGAAGGTATTCGTTTCATTGAAGGCAACTAGAGGACTTACTTTTGGACATCACTCCTTTTCTTGACAGATTTCAACGTCACTTGCCGCCCACTTTCGCAACGGCTTACGCGCTCACTTAGGTGTGCGCGTGCGTGTGCGCATCTATATTATCGCTGCTTTTGACATTATTGATCCGTGTCTTGGATCGATTATCCTACTCTCTCTCGCTCTCCGGGACACTGATGTTTGCTCACCAGGCCGATTTAACTTAGTACACGTTGATCTTGCGTGCAGTCATACTGGTCTTCTCTCCATCCTCACAACACGTTGTTGACCGCGGCACACACGTGACGAGGTTCTCTGCAATGGTGTGTGGCCCGTCCAAAATGCGCACGAAAAAATGGTTGCTCCACTCACCCCAGAATACCTGAGTTCACAATAAATCAATCCGACCACGGACACAGTCTGTCAAAATATTGCATTGTTAGGTTAAACATGCTGTGCCCGTGTAGGGAACAAGAGGTGCACCAAATAACCGGAGTGGCCGCGTCTAGGTGATAAATCAACCAACTGACATCCAGCCCAACACGTGACCGATATTCAGTTGACTGATCATTATGTGGTGCTTGTGTACACGATTGGTGGAACATTCCATAGGGATGGTCCGAAATTAATGTAGGGTAAAAAACACACTCACAAAGTGGCACTGTTTCGTCCACATTGCGAGATGTATAGCACCTAGACTAAGTGTTTGGAAACACTGTGTACCGTCGACAGGTGTGAACATTAGAATACGACACAGTCCTCTAGGCAAGCTTAGCTGTGTGTGGGTGGAGGAAATCCAACTACGCCGATCTGTCGGGTACCCATGGACAAAGTTTACAACTCCGCATTGTGTTGAAAACAGCGCCTAGGTATAGGATGCGCTCCCCTAGCTCTGTGTACGAACAAGGACAACGACCGGCCTTTCATTGGAAAAACATTGGACTTTTCGATCAAGGGCACACTGACTGGCCTACCCGTCTTAGAGTGGTTTGGATCTCGTAGCTGGACAAACGAAACAATTGCGTGAACAGCTCCAAAAGTCACGGAACATCCCTAAATCTCAGAAAGTCAGCAACCACCGGGACAACTCCCCGTGAAACTTCGATTTCGAACAACCATCGGTGCCTTAGTAAACTAGGAAAAAATGTGTCTAAACAGTTTTTAGACCCTCCACCTAGGTTGGTGCGACAGGTATTCAAAACTAGTCGGTTCGCTCATTGGTCTACATTGATAAAGTTAACTAAGTTAGAACAGCCAAACAGCCAGTTGGAACAGCCATACCATCAATTCGGGGAATGTGTTTGTTTCCGAACATGTTATTGTGGGGTTGTGGGATTGAAGGACCTCTTTTTGAAAGCACGTATAAGGGGATAACAGCGTTGATGGTTGTCTTCTTCAACCTGCCAAATGGGACGCACAAGAGCTGGTTCTTTTGAAGTAACTATTCTCATTTACGAAATTGTGCACACTGTCGATTTGAGCTCTCCAAAGACTTTCACAGACCGTTTGGTTTCTTGGAATCCTCAGTGCTCTCTAGAGCTATGGTCACCCCGGGAACAGTGACCTGATAGGGGTAGTCAGTGCAGTTTTCCACAGGTGTCCTGTTGTCAATAAATTACTGGTTTCGAAAGGTCGAAAGATTAGAAAAGGAGGGAAAATCACACGAGTCTCAAGAAGGGCGAAGGCGGTAGCGACTGCCGAGTAGTTTTCAGCAACCTTGTAAGTAGTGTTGATTTGAGAAGGTTTCACTGAGGTTTCATTCGTCTGCACGAACATCAACCGTCAAAACTGATAATTTCAATATCCTGGTACTAACGCGCAAATATCAAAGAGAATGTACGAACTTCATGAAATCTTTGACACAAAATTCCAAGTTGTTTCCAAATATTGCAATCATATTTGACTGAATTCAGCGATGCAATCGTTCTTAAAGTTGATCAGATTTTTCGACCAAAATCTGACGCGTTATTGATTCGCATCCACAAAGCTACTCGGCTATCGTAGTGAGACACTGAGTAGAGTAAAGTAAGGGAATTCCGAAAGTGCTGAGTTTTTTTTGACACATGTCTGCAAGCGGCATATAATCGGTCCTAGTAAATGGGCCAAAATCTGCCCGGTTGGACCTGTGATCGATCACTCCGATTCAATCTGTTGGCGAGGTGCTGAGCCTTAAAAGTGGCAATGACTTTGGGTGATGGCCCGAAGTGAACAGGCCTTCTCTCAGTCCAGAAGAGTATTGCTGCTACCAAGTAGGCCCTGGTGAGATTGCCATCTCGATGAGGTCGTTTTCGACCTGTTCTAGACGTTTTCTCGCTAACCGTGGAACTGTGTACCGTCCTCTCGATGGAGAAGTCTGGACTGTAAAAGGAAAAATCGACTGAATCGATAAGTTAGGCTTTTTGGGACTTTTCGTTTTGCTCTGAGTCAGTTCTGACCGGTTTTGATATGTACTTACCATTAAGTACTATTCTAGTGCAGAAGTTTGTCTAAATGTCGTTTAACTAGCCTTTCCCTTGTCTTCGCGCAGTATGTTTGGTGAGTTCACACCAAAGAAGAGAGGCAGTGAACTCGAGTTTCGCCCTTACCAGGGTTCATCAGCATTGGACATGTCGGGACTTGGACGTCGAACATCTGCAATACGAGGCCAGCATCACCAACGCAAGCTTGACGTACTCACATTTGAAAATACGGAATTTTCAGACCTGAGCGACGTGATTGGAACAGTAACACTAATTCCAGCAACCAAAAATCGTGGTCTTCTTTGATTCTATGCATCATAGGGCACTATAGCAATCTATGGAGCAAAGGTTTTCCCCACATATACTCCAGTCTCCCTAAGGTGATGTATTCCAACTCTCGCGGACGGTTTACGGGAAGCTGTCGCCCGAGTTCACCACATCAGATGGCGTCAGGAAAGGCTGTCATCTTTCACATTTCCTCGTCAGTTTCGCTATTGATTCGATTACGTAAAACTCACTATCAGTCTCTAATGCCTGTGGGGTCAAAATAATGTAATAATATAATATATAATATATGTAATATAATATAATATAATATATATAATAATGTTTGACCATCGATGTCTTCGGAGCATTGATCCTGACTGGTGGGAACACCGGACCAGTAATGCTGAAGTACGTCGGATGGTTTTCGGAGGAAATAGCACCTCCACAATAATCCCACTGGCTTGGCCACGTGCTCCGTATGCCAGTCAACGGACTTCTTCGAAGAGCTCTTTTCGCACAACCACTTGAAGAGTGGAAACGAGGCGGGGTAGGTGAAGCAGTGGGCTGACAACGAATTATGAAAGCCATTACCAGCTAACTCAGTTCCGTTTGTCATTGCCATCTCTCTGGATGAGGACCCCGAGACGAGACTCATCAATGGTTAGAGACATTGTCAGACATGACACAGTCGCGTCCTCAGTGGCGTCCGTGCATCGAAGCTATTGCCCTCAATACATAGCTCCCTTCCCTATCTCCCCAATTAGAAGTCCATTAATAACGCATCAATTACGCATCAATTACATCAGATACCGTCTCCAATGCACAGCTGGCACCCCATCTCCCCGAATCGTCGGCAAACTGAAGCGTGGCATCTATAGCCACTGTATGACAAGTACGTGGTTTTTAAAGCTTCAGATGAGTATGATTATCTTTATGGTGAAAAAGAGAAAATAGATGTAATAGAAAAACAAAACAAAGACAAAAAGGAAAATGAAATGAAGGAGAATCGAGATGAGTTGCGGGGCATAATTTCTCTTAGATATCCACATCGTTTCTTTTCTTATCCGTTACTTTCTGCTTTGATTTCTCTGGCCTGCAGACTTACCCTGTATACTTACACAGATGAATGTAGGAAAAGACAAAATGCGGAACAAAAAAGTGGCAAAGAAATCGTGCACAGGGAGCAGAACGCAGAAAACTGTTGGCAAATCAAAGTTCAGCTGATTACATCCCATCCTGCAACAGTCTGGGAGGAGACTTGTTCGCTTAACAACATGGTTAGCGAACTTCTGTGAATGTCTTGAGATTTTTCATCATTTCGACTCTGGCTCCGA
This sequence comes from Clonorchis sinensis, assembly GCA_003604175.2. NCBI lineage: Eukaryota > Metazoa > Platyhelminthes > Trematoda > Opisthorchiida > Opisthorchiidae > Clonorchis > Clonorchis sinensis. The sequence continues at coordinate 30,514,345 of CM030373.1, read as the reverse complement.
AACTACTAAGTTGGACCCCAACCGATCACCAATGCTTCTACGACTAATTGCAGTGATTTTTCTCATTCCAGCCGTATTTTGCCTACCTTCGTGAGGTATGGCATTTCAAGCCAGTCCTTTGGAATTGCATGATTTCTCACTTCATGGTAAGTTAAGCATTACACCCCTCATCTGTTCAGATGATGATGATGATGATGATGATGATGATGATGATGATGATGATGATGATGATGATTGGATCGATTTGCGCCATTACGGAAGGAGGACTATTTCAAAAGGACTGGCGTGTATGTATATTCTTCTGATCCTGCAGACTATTACAGTTCCAGATATACTACCTCACTACCCACTGACTGCTCGTATATGATGCCTGTCTTCCTATTTTCCACATGGGATCCTTCTTGTTGATGGAATACACTACTCACAAGGTCGCTGAAAAACCTTCGGCGGCTCGGTACCGATTCCACCCTTCTTGGGGCTTAGCAGGTAGGTAGAAATTAACTTTTTGTTAGCTAGGATCTCAATGGAATCCCAGGTGAAAAATAGCGCAAACGAGACATTTAGCCAGAATTCAAGTGAGTCGCTCGTTGAAGCCACACTGGTGTACAAAAGAGTATAGTTCGTGAATCTTTTGCAATTTGGGTTCACGTAAAACACAAGTTGGGGCGAAACTTGTGAATTGCGCCTACCTGATTAGACCAAAGTTGGGCAAACCGGTCAGGGCCTGCAACAACATTTTCAGCACCCTTATAAGTAGTATGTTCCGGGAAAACACTACGAAATCTCGAATAACGTACCAAATAAGACTTGAGGCGGCATCGTGTAGCACATTCCGGTGAAGAATGTCATAAACGAGAGTCTAGCGTTACTACCAACTTGGTTTGCAAATGAATTTATCTGCCCACTGCCTAGCTTACTTCGTAATCTTAAGACGTAATAAACTTTCAGCCAAAATAGTCGTTGAAAAACGACAGTACGAAGCATTAAAATGTCGTTTAATAGCGGCATTTTGTAAGTTGTCTAAGTCTAGATAGTTATGAGTGCACCGTTGTTTGAGAAGTTAACTACTGTAGACTGTTTGTCCATGCGTTATGTCACGGTCTATTGATTCAGAGGTACCCACCCACGTCTGCGTCTTTATGCCTCAAAGCTTACAGAATTAATCGATCAGACTTAAGGCAAGGAGGTCGATTGTATGACCTTGAAACTCTGTCCCACAGTTAGCGAACACAGTATCTGGAAAATAGCGTTACAGTGGCAGCGCTGACAGCGATTTAAACTCGCTTATGTAGCGAAAAAGGAAACTTGAAGTTCGCCGGAGCAACACAGAACAGAACTCCTGGAAGAGAAAACCGGAAAAGCAGAGAACATATGAGGATGCGCTTTGAAGATACGCTTTCATAAAGCGCGTATAGAAAGCGCGTTTCTAAATCCGATTGGTACAAAACCGATGAATGTTTTTTGGACACCAGCTGTAGTTCATAATTTCACCTCATAAAGCTGGAATGCTATTTTCATTACATTCAATCAATTAACTGTGGACTTAATCTTGACAATGGAAAATCGGATTGTAGATTACTACTTTCCTTGACCAATGTAATCCGTGGCGACTGGGTGGACATTCTTCAGCTAAAAGTTAGGGGAAAATGAAACATTTTCCATTCCGGTGCAATTGAAGGATCGCCTCCCGGCAAACAGAACTAGGGGCTGTGTCTACGAAATCAAGTGTAGC